>VFFE01007506.1:437672-518238 GCA_008921705.1 Burhinus oedicnemus
ACAAAAAAAAAAAAAAAAAAAAAAAAAAAAAGGAAAGAAAAAAGAATGAAAAATAAGAGACAAAATCCCAAACCACTAAAAAACCCTATAAACATTCTTCTCTATAAACAGCTTGAGTTTCTTTTAAATGTCATGACCGATTCCTTAAGCAGGTATCTCTTTTTTTATCAAGTAATCAAAATTCCCTGAGACTCAGGTTTTCTGGGGGCTCAGTGCTGGTGAGATAGTTAGCTTCTAGCCTGCATTTTGAAATAAATCTTGGAGCATTTCAAAACCAGTAATTTTCATGCTTAATGTACAATGCTACACAAAGCATTTAAAGTGCTTGTGTGGGCACTTTTGAAAGGCTCCTTCGTTTGGCACTTTCCCATCTGATTTCAGCAATATGGGCAGGCCACGTGTTTTTGCAGTGGAAAACAGGATAGATGTTATTTTAGATGAGAGAGCCAACTGCACACAACTGAAAGGACTGCAGAAGACCTAATTTCTATTTCTGGCCTTGTCCCCAGGAGAGTTGTTCCTGGGTGACACTGGTAACTCACAGCAGAGTCCTCTGCCTCAGTTTCTTCTCCATAACGAGAGAACATCTTTTGTAAAGCACTTCACAGAAAGCCTTTTATAGAAAATCACTCTGTGAAAGTTCTCTGCTTTTTTTTAAAATTAAAAATTTCTTTGCCTTTACAATGAAGACTGAGTGCCAAATGTATAGGTTGTGATTTTTCCCCTTGTTGAACACCAAGTAAGATGTTGCCTTTGGTTCTAATATAAACTGAATTGGGTTTCTAGGCCATGATTCTGCTAGCTGCTCTCGTGCGTGCTTAAATCTGGGATTCAGGGGGAATTTCAGCGGATGCACTGTCTGAGCACCATCACTTCCAGAAGCCACAACTCACTACTTTCTCTACTTAGACACAAATCATTTTCCTCTAAAAAGAAAAAGGTTCTCAAGACAGCTACAAATAAGATACAAGTTTTATTCCTGAGGTATTATTTATGAAATATTATCAGTTTCTTGGCTCGGATCTCAAGCTGTAGTAAATTGGCATGGATCCATTGTAGATCCATTATCATTAAACTGAGTAGCAATTGGGAACCAGATGGCACAATGGTTTAGGGCACTAACTTTCTGCCGCCTATTTGTCTAGACTAGTCCATGATGAGAATTGAATAACACCATTTGGCTTTGTTTGAGCTGAAACTTTCAGCAGCTTTTCAAAGATGACCTTCAAAAACATGTATTTGAAGATACATATATATATATATATATATAAATCAAGATCTTCTATTTTCAGGGGTTTTGTAACATGGAAATGACCAGTATTTTTGTGCATACACAAGACATATACCTTAATTTACTAAGAATATATGCCAAAGAAATGTTTGTAAGTTTATGACCGATGGAAAGTAAATGTATTTGGAATAATCTGTTATTTCATTACACCTGCTAGGTTCTAAGTTCATCTTTTTTCTCCAAAGTTCAACACTTTGTCACTCCATTTAAATAAGACAGTGCTCAATTTACACTGTCTCCCTATTTGACTACAAAGAAATGCTGTTATTTCTCTATATGCACATTATGGAAACAGTTACCAAAATACCTTCTTAATTCCTGAATTCCTGCCCATGTTTAAAGAAAAAAAAAAACAAACCCAAAAAACTTTGGAAAGGTTTTTAAAGGAAAAACCAAATTATTAGAGAGAGACCTTTTAAGTAAGCTTTACTCTGCAAGAAAGTTTTATTTATTTAATTTGTAGAAAAGAAGGGTAAGTTTTTAAATGACCTCCAACCACTTGTATGGACGTGTTATTTCAGATGGTACAGGACTTTCCTGATTAGCAGAAAATGGTATAGTGAGATGGCAGAGACTGGAAACTGAAGTTAAAGAAATAAATGTTATATATACATGAAGCAATTAACAATTGAAACAAGCTGATCTAAAGGCTTGTGAATTTTCCAGTTTTTAACATCTCAATTTAAAGACTGGATGTCTTTCTAAATTCATGCTCTGGTTGAACCAGAAGCTTGCTGCAGGGATTATCGGGTAATGCTCTATGGCTTATGTTAAGAAGGGACTCAAATTAGCTGGAACATAACAGTGCCTTCTGTTCTTAAAATCTATGAATCATCCAAGAACTTTTCCACCAAACCCACAGAAGATAAGAATGAAGACTGCAAGTATTTCTGAAGGGGAAAAAAAAAGAAGCAAATAATCCCTCTAAAAAAATCCACATGTGTATTTGAGGATTTCAGCAATATCTTGAAAATATGAAGTACAGCTGAACTCTCAACTCACTTGTATTTAGAGAAATTTGCTAAAAAGCTGTAACGCCAGTAGCATTTCTGGCACATTCCTCTCAAGGGCTGTTTTGTGCAGTCAGCCTCTCTCCTGCCTTTTTCACCCACCAACCTAATTCCTCACTCTCGCGCTTCTTTTATCACTTCCCTTATCCTTTCGTTCTTTTGATTTATTTTTTTTTTTTAATTTTTGCATTATCAGGCACAGATATAAGAGGCACTTCTCTCTCTCTGGTGTTGCAAGGCAATGGCGCATCCTTCCCTTGCACACCCAGCACGGGCAGTCAGGACTGGAGTGGAGACAGCAGGAAAGGACCAAAAGACCCCAGTGGGATGGAGCGACCTAGGACCCCCGCTGCTAGCACCAACCACCCTGTCACATGCTGGACTCTACAGCCCAATTAATAAGAATAACAGTGTCTTCTTCAGGAGCAATCCTCTTTAGCTTGTGTCAGCACTTCAGCAGTTCTTGCATTTTATGAGTCAATCTGTGTGATAAAACAGTAGGAAGTGGGCGAAGTGGACATCAGCGAAGTGGGCAACCAAGGGAAGCATGAGCTTGATACCAACGTGAGAAAACCTCCTGCAGACACGTGCTGAGTGAAACTCTGAAAAGTTTTTTTATGAGATATAGGAGCCCTAATGCTCATTGTCAATGTAATGAGTTGGGATAAGACTCACTGCAACAAGTTCAGTTTGTTGACAGGCCTGATTGTGTTGGCGTAACTCACCTTGGTGACTTCAGCACGCTCATGGAATAAGGCAGAGAAGGAACAAGCTGCAAGTATGTCTGTGATTTGGTTCGCATGCAGGGGCTCTTCCCAGGAACTGCTATGCACCCCAAACGATGTGGCTGTCCACAGCTGCAGGTTTATTCTTAGTTTCAGGAATGCGAATCCTCACAGACATGGCGATGACTTCATGTCAGACAGGAGACAGATTTTCTCCTCAAAACATTTCTCTCTGTGGGTGGGTGGGTTTCCTGATGAGATGGATGGCAGAGGGAGTCTAGTGACATCCAATTTCTGAACTGCATGTTTCATCCTCTGACAATCACTTGAGGTATCAAAAAGACTTGCCTGGATTAGACCAATCCTGCGAGTTCACTAACCTGTGACCATGCACACATATTTCCTTAAGTTCCACTGTAGGCATTTATGGGAGAACATACTTCCATATTCCTTCCCCAATAACTACAATTTTTCTGAGACACAGTTACATTGTCATGTGAATGAAATGTAAGATAAAGCCAAGCTCCTTCTGCTCTACAACCTTGTAAAGAAAAGTGAGAGGCCACATACTGCAGGTTCAGCTGCCTGGATGGATGCTGTACGGATGTGCTGGCATAGTACTGCATCTCAGACCACAGGCCACGATAAGAACCAGTGCTCATGATGCCACGCCACTTGTAGACACACAGTGATAATTCAAGGAAGCACTGTGATGAGCCACGTGGCTTTACAAGCCTGAATCTTTGTAAGCTCAGACCTCTCTATAATGTCCTTGACGTGTCAGAGTACCTATTTGCTCCTCGGCTAAGACAAGACCAGCAGAATAAACTCAGGTAAACACAAGGACCATAAAGAGATCCTGCATTTCTCCCTTTATCAACCAGGAGTGCAAAGCATGTTTCTTTGACGCATTTACCCCAGTAAATCCAGAACAATGTGCACGCATATTCTAGAAAACTTCTTCCAGCCATTCCAGTGCACAGACATCTGAGAACAAACATGTACCCAAAATTATCCTGCTGTTCCCTGGGAAAGAGTTCGGGTCTTAATATAATAAATGTACAAGAACATAATTCACGCCAGAACATCAAGGTTTCTATTTCTTTCAAAAATTGATGGATTATAGTTTGCTCATTTAGCTTTTAATATTTATTACTATGACTGTGAATATCCTGAGAGATGCTGAACATCTTCCTATCCAATCTCCTTCCCTTGGACATGTGTCTCTTAAATACGTGCAAACTTCTGTCCTTTCTACCTACCAAGCCCTGCTTAGTGAAGCTATTCAGCTAACTCATTACTAAAATTTCTCTTCTATTTTTAACCTTCCATATTCTTAAGATTTCCTTAAGCATTACAAGCTCCAGCTTGCAGCCCATGACAACGTCTCATTAAAACGACCTTACTGCTCAGATCCTTATGTAGTACAACCAGCCATTGCTCAGCTGAAGTCAATGAAGGGACACTGATTTATGAGATCTGTCTGTTCCATTATCTTCATTTCTGTTAACTGACCTTTCAATGAAAACGAGCATAGGGAAAAGAAAAAACTGACATAGGAAGAAGATAAAATATGAACAGGTTTTCTACCCTGCTGAACACAAGTATTTCACTTGAAAGACCAACTCTAGGGAAATTAGGACATGTCAAGAGTCTTCAACCAGTTTCTAAATGAACTATAATAAATGATAAATTTCTGTAACAAACAAGCAAATTTGCACCAATTAATGACACTATAAACAGAAATCTATTGCTTTTAAGAACATACGCAAACTTCTCTTTCAGTTCGGTGCCAAAGTTTGGCTGATTTTGCATATTAGAGGAATCAGTCAATCTTGCCAAGTAATGTGGCTGAAAATACGTATCATTTTGTGATTCAAACCCACTATAGCTTCCAATAGGAATAGAGCTCCATACTACAACCTATTTGTCGTGTGATCTTCAGAGAGCTGAAGCATCCGTTGAACAGAAGACAACAGGTACTCATTTACCCATCAATCTGACAATGTGTAATATTGCTAGTAGACTGTACTTCCAAGAATGCTAACAATAAATTGAATGTAAGGAAATGGAAAGTCAGACACCTTAGGAATGATTTGTATAGAGATAAGTCTGTTCTTTGAGGAAGGATGATAAACTAGTTTCTCAGACCAGTCTGACAGTGTCCAGACCGTAAGTGAAAACATCTAAGCCAAGCAAAGTATTCTACTGCCATGGAAAAATAACTGTTTCAGCGCTCCAAAGGGTGAGGAGAAAAGTAGTAATTCATGGACATCCTAGTGGAACAAGTAGACCAGTCCATCCACATAAGGTACCTCCCACAGTTTCATATATTGTACCTCTATAGTATCCCAGTAAAACAGTGACAATGGATAATGCAAACAATAATTTCAAGGCGATAAAATCCTGTCTCCCTTGAAGTCTGCAGAATTTCACCATTTTCAGAGTCAGGATTTCACCCTTGAGTGTTTTTATTTTCAAGTATTCACAGTGAGGAGGTGACTGGTTTTCAGCACTCAGCCCCTCTGTTGCCTGCTCTTAAAAAAAAAAAATTCGTATTATTGGATTTTAAGAGCTGTATTTAACACTTTGCTCCACTGGCTTCTTATGTTTTTCAGGAACCTGCTGAGAATAATAACTAAAATACATAACTTTGTTTATTTCCATCATCATTGCCAGACTGGCTCCACACATGCTTTCTTCCTTCTCCTCCATCCGTCTATCCTGCACTAGCCTTCTTTCATTGCTCACTCTGGTCATGGTTAATGTGAGGACTGTTTTTTCTTCTTCTTTCCCCTTCACTGCCTCTTTTCAAGACTTAGCTGAAAGTGACTGTTTCTTTTAACGAATATACTAACAAGGAGCATTTATTGTTTCATTCAGGTAAGTCACTTGGGAGAAGAGGTTTTGTCCAGGATACTCAATACATGCAAGCCCTCCCAAACACACAACACTACTCTTTTGGTTTGCCTGTACATATATACCTAAAAAAGGGCAGAAAAAAAGTGTTTTCTAGTGCTTGCAGGCTTCCAGGGGGAGCCTGTTAAAATCCAAGGGAATCTGTCACCATAAATGATGAATCCTAAAAGACAGGAGTGGGGATTAGCTTGACAAAACATCTGCCTATGTCAACACAGTGTCAAGTGAAACAAAGCTCCACCAGACGCTGATCCAGGCAACTTAACGTCTGCACTGCGCCACCACCTCCCCAGTGCCAGCTGGGCACGCTTGCAAAGCACGTCTGCTTCTCCCTGGCACCGCTGAAGGACTGCAAAGCTCAGTGTAAGTGTGGCTCCCTGACAGCTCTGTCTTTGGACTTCACACCAAAAGCATGTACAGTGCTATAAATGCTTCGCTCTCCCTCGCTGCAAATAGATAAAGATTTTATTTCTCCCAAGAAGACAATCTTACTTACTTGGGATAGCGCCTCTGCTGAAAGATGGGCAGAATCTCTGTATCTTGATTTGAATGTAGAAGCAGTAAATCCCGAAATCTTTCTGTCAGGACAAAGAAAAAAAGAAGAAAAAAAAAAACAAAACCAAAAAACAAACCCAGACTGTGACTCTGCATTGTAAGTTCAGGCTACCAGTAAGCAAGCAGTAATATCAGTGAATTCTCTTCTCCAGCAATATTTACCAGAGAACAAAGCTAAGTGTATAGGGAATAAAATCTATATACTCATACAAAACTGCTGCTAAGACTAGAAATTACTGTTTCCTGTGAACACTTTTAATAATATTTTAAAATGTGAATTTTTCAATTCGATACTGAATTCTTATAGTGCTTACAAGTTTCTGAGGTCTTCTGAGTATCATACCCACACAGCCATAGAGTCCCTGCCTTGAAGAGATTAGTCTAAACTGGAAGGAGGAGCAACTAAGAATTCACCAGTCACTCAAGAATCACAGTAGTCTAAACAAACACAGATTAATTAATTAATCTAAATTAAATTGCAGTACGAGTCCTTGGGCAACTGATTAATTGGTATATTCAAGGACGGTTGGAAGACTGGATTGCTTTTTGTTCACTACTATATATTTAAAAAACTGCATTACAGGACCATCTGCAGTAGATGAGGTTTCTGTCACTTAGCTTCACCGACCACCAGGTGAAGGGGTGGTTGTGGTTTGTGCAGCTGCCTTTCTCTAGAGGTGGTTAGACGCAATACGTAAGCACGATCTGTAGGAGCCTTTATGAGTATCAATTTCTCAGTTCCTAGAAGATGGGAATCTCCTCAAAATTCACTTGATATATCCTGATTCAGGGATAAAAGGAAATTTCCCACCCAGATCAAATCCCCTTAGCACACCCTGTAGCTCTCCATAGCATGGGACATGTTCTGTTTCCTTCTTTCCTTCCATCACCTGCAACTTTTATTTAACCAGTCCTCCAGTGGCACAGAAACCTAGGACACTGGTGATGCCTTTCCCACCTTCTCATCTCCAACTCTTCCTGCAATACCTTATAACTGTCGCCTGAAGTCTTCAGCTACAGATTTTACCCCTCATTTGCTAAACCACAGTTTGTAGCCCATGTTGTGTGTAGTAGCTGTACTACGCGTTTCTCTAAACTAGCTATCTTTTCCATATAAGTTTTTCATTCTGGAAACTGAACCTAAGCATAAGTGTAGTCCTTCCTCCTCTTATATCCCTATGTATCTCCAAATATCCTCTAACACCAGGCTTACAGATAAGGAAATCAAAGGACAGAAAATCAGTGGAGAAAAAATCTGAATCTCCCAGCTCTGAAAAGGAACCATAGCAGCTTTCTGACTTCTTACAGGTTAGTGTATGATGGCTTCCTTAACATTCAGTTTTACATACTGTTATGTCATCATAACTAAACTCCATTAATTTGGATAGAATTCTGCTGTGTAGCCTCCAAAATGGAAAAAAAAAAAAACCACCAAACCCATACTTTATAAAGTTACAACACTTGGAAGAAAGCATAATAAATTCAAAAGAAAAACTATTCATAAGGGCTCCATCTTAAAGGTCAGTTGTCTCAGATGGTCTGATCTAGTCTTTCATCAGCTGGCTAAGATGTTATTGCAAACATCTTGGATAAGATACCAGGATGTGCCAGTGAAGGAACAAGGGCTGATACTTAGTATCTTCATTCCTTTATTTCTACACCTCTTCAGACTGAATTTTGAAAGAAGTAAGCACTCGTATCTCCAAAATTCTTACCACATCTTCAAAACATAACTTAGCTTTCCCCGTACCTAACCAGGACAGAGACTGGATGTGGCCAATAACAATGAATGCAATACTGTAAAGATGGAAGTGAAACTCAATGAGCAACGTTCAGGGAACAGCCTGCTCATTGTCTTGACAAAACGCTTGCTATTACAGCTACTTCTGGACCTCTTCTTGAATTTTTTGGAAGATACTTTTTTTTGCGGTCCTCTGGTACATGGCAATATACTGTATGTGGGCATGCCCTGTCATCCTTAAAGATGATATGACATGATCTTCAAAAGCCACTGGACAAGAACCAAAAGGTTTCAGGAAGCTTCCACTGGTGCAACAAATCCAACTGTATTTGTGTCAGAAAGAGCACGTTAATTTCCGCCCCTACCACAGGAATGTCCCAATGCAACTCAAGTTACTGGAACCCTTTATAAAAAGACTTTGTATGAACAACAGCCTTTGTGTGTGCCTGCTGGAGGAACGAGAGGAAGCTTTCAATGGGAAACACTGAAGGATAGCACTTCCTTCCATGACTTGAGGGTTTTGACTTCCAGAACGTGGTGCAAGTCACCATGATTAATGATTTGCCATTGGGGTGGTCTGATTTATTTATTTTTCAGGGTCTATAACCAGGTGCAACAGCAATGCAAAGGACAGGGAGACATGCTCTTCTTCAGTTCAGTACCACGCAAGACAACATTACACGTAAGTGAGTGAGGCTGGTTTGGCGGACCTTGCAAAGGGCCTGCGACTCTCTGGGAGAGACAAAATACATCTCAGGGAGTTTGCAGATATGTCCCGCTCCACTGTTCTGCCCGAGATGGACGGCACCCAGGCAGACAGCCATATTCCATCCCTAAGCCCTGCTCTGTGACTCTTTTTCTTGCATTGCTGCCCTTTGCCATTGGTCCAGGCCTCCTGGCTGCACTCCAGGACTCAGTTCAACAAGCTGTGATCTTGAAAATATTTTGAATAGTAATGTGACAGGGCTGGCCAGTACTGGAGACAAAGCAGCCAAGTTACGGCATCTGAAATTGGCCTAAACAGCTTTCCTACTGGATCTTGTTTTAGTTACAGTCAACTTTTATTTTTTTCCCCACGCTATGGCAGATTTCCCAGGCAGATGTATTTTCTTTTCACCATATGAGTTTACTCATTTTTCCATGGCAACACTTACACTATAGGGTAGCGTTCCACCTCATCTCACATACATCCTACAACTTCCTCCAGCACACGTAGCCTCCATGTCCTGTAAGTCCCCTCAAGAGAAATGGCACACTGAACAGAAGCCTCTAGGATTAATTTGTCCCATAGGACCATTATGTACACGCTTCACCCTTCAGTTCTATGATATTCTCATATTACACATACATGTTGTAATCGTCTTTGTTGACGACATGGATGTTGGGACAGAGTGCACCCTCAGCAAGTTTGCCGACGACACCAAGCTGTGTGGAGCAGTTGACAAGCTGGAGGGAAGGGATGCCATCCAGAGGGACCTGGACAGGCTTGAGAGGTGGGCCCGTGCCAACCTCATGAAGTTCAACAAGGCCAAGTGCAAGGTCCTGCACGTGGGTCGGGACAATCCCAAGCACAAATACAGGCTGGGCAGAAAATGGATCGAGAGCAGCCCTGAGGAGAGGGACTTTGGGGTGCTGGTAGATGAGAATGTGCACTCGCAGCCCAGAAAGCCGAACTCATCCTGGGCTGCATTGAAAGAAGCATGACCAGCAGGTCGAGGGAGGTGATTCTGCCTCTCTACTCCACTCTCATGAGACCCCATCTGGAATACTGCATCCAGCTCTGGAGCCCCCAACAGAAGAAGGACATGGACCTGTTGGAGCAGGTCTGGAGGAGCCCTACGAAGATGATCAGAGGACTGGAGCACCTCTGCTATGAGGACAGGCTGAGAGAGTTGCGGTTGCTCAGCCTGGAGAAGGCTCCAGCGAGACCTGATAGCAGCCTTCCAGCATCTGAAGGGCACCTACAAGAAATCTGGAGAGGGACTTTTTACAAGGGCATGTAGTGATAGGACGAGGGGTAATGGCTTCAAGCTGAAAAAGGGGAGATTTAGAATAGATATCAGGAAGAAATTTTTCACTGAGGGTAGTGAGGCACTGGAGCAGGTTGCCCAGGGAAGTTGTGGATGCCCCATCCCTGGAAGTGCTCAAGGCCAGGTTGGATGGGGCTTTGAGCAGTCTGGTCTAGTGGGAGGTGTCTTTGCCTGTGGCAAGGGGGTTGGAGCTAGATGATCTTTAAGGTCCCTTCCAACGTAAACCATTCTATGATTCTATGATTCGATTCTATGTGCACAGTAGAAAAGCCACATTGGTGCAAATGACACTATTGCCTTTACGGACTATCCAGCAAGGTGATGAGGGAGGTGATCAGAGGTTTGGCAGCTACTTTTGATGCTCTTACAAAAGTATATATCAGAAGCTTAAAGCTTGACAGGAGAAGGCTTTTCAATTTGCAAGAAAAAATCACAGTGATACCTTCCAAGGGCAGGGGAAGGGGGATTTTTCAAAAAACTAAGATTTTCCTTCAAATCCATGCTACAACAAGAGATGAAAAGACTTTGAGAACTGATGAAACTAATTACAGTATTTTACATTATTTTGATCTGCAATCACTAGCTGATCAATAGAAGCAAACCTAGTCACAGACAATCTTATTACTCAGATCATTTTAGAGAGCCATCTTCCAAAAATGAATCTTTTCCATCACTTCCTAAAGTTCAGTACCTAAAATGTGACACTTTATGTCTAGGTGTTGGTACGGTTTGTTAACCAAACATGAATAACATTTACTAAGCCAAGGTTTAAAACGCTTGCTTCTGAAAAATCTGCAATTATCTTCTCATTCTATGCCTGAAATTTGCATTGGTTTGTCTGTACTAGCTAGTTTCCTAATTATTTTTTACATTGTTCTGAGATCAGTTATGCCATTGATTGTTTTGTCATTCAGCCGTGTGTGACACTGCAGACATCATCTCACTGACTCTCCCATAAGTCTAACGAAATCCTCACAGACATCAAGAATGGTTGCACAGTCATGTCTTATGCTCAAACTTATCTTTTCAACATGCTGAGTGTCTCCATTTCCTCCTGGTTTTCATTTTGAGCATACAGATCCTTCCAAATGCTTGATCAGTGAGAAGTCCTCAGTTAAACTCAGGCAGTCTCACTGGGATCATACATGTTTAGCCAAATGTGTAGCATAGTTACCTGTGATGACTAGGGGCTGGATGTAGTAACACATTGTTATGCCCTGTCCTCCTAAATTGAGAAGGTTGTAGACTACAAAGGAGAAAAGAAAGTTTGTAATGTATAGCTTTAGAAGTTTAATCTGTCCTCTTGCATAAACCTCTCTTCCCTGTCTCACATCTAATTCTTCTTCCTTTTCTTTTCATCCTTTGTTCTTCCTTCCCCCTCCCAGCTCAACATATTCTCAAGTCAGCCACTGGAATCTCAGTATAAACGCCCACTAACAGCTTTATAATACCTGTTCTGACAAACCAGTTACCAAATTACAAGGACAGAAGGATGCATTTCAAGGGAAATTTTCCTTTTGAAATACTTAGATGCATGTCATTGTTGTTCTCAAGCAAGAATTGGGTTGTGCTCAGTATGGTGAGCAAACAGTAATGCCAGAAAAACATGAGCAAGAACGGGTGCGTACGCTGAAACCCATTTAAACTTGTTACACAAGTTTCCTTATCTCCAGGACACACTACTAGAGAGGTGGAAAGAGAGAAAAAGGGAAATTTTATTATAGTATTTTAATTTCTGGGACTCTCAAAGCAAAGAAAAATAATTTGTGTAGAAGGTCCCTGTGAATTAAGACTATTATTATTTATTATTATTATTGTGCACATTCTGTAGATAGAGATACAATGGCACAGGGAGCACTGGCCTTGTTCTTTGAAGCTGTCACACCCTGAAGCTCTTACTGCTTTAGCACTTCAAAGATGATGCCAAAAGTCACACACTGCCGTTGTGTCAGGTTTGACTTTAAAAGTCAGGTTTTGTGGTCCTTCTTTCCTTGCTCCTTCTTGTAACAAAATATTTTACAGAACATAAGAGCAAAGTCACTCTGCTGAATTCCAAGGGTCTTGAAAAATCAAATTCCTGCTCCTTCAGAGTTTGATGGGTCTGTACCTATAAGGCCATAGCAGTACATAACTGAAGTTCGAGATAGTGCTGTTTCGTTTATCCCAACCGCCTGTTACCCAGAAGCTTCAGATCACTCTGAACCCCTAATAAAAATAGGTTGAATTGCATGCAATGAACTCACTGTAAGACTGATGGCAATTGCTTTTCGGGGATAAGGATTTTTTATATCAGTTTTATGGATTATTTTTTAAATTAAAGTTCATAAGAATAAACAGAAATGTGATTAGAAAGCAACCAGTGAATGGGAGAACAGAATAGCCTCAATCAGTTATAAAGCACAGAGCACTGTGGTCCAGAAGCCTAGCTGTCTACCATAACGTCTATGCATAGTGACGCACTCATACCCACGGGTATTTTGCAATCATGTTTCACTAATTACCTGTAGCACCTTTGTGTTTATTGACACACAAATCTCAGTTCCATACTTCACTATATGGACACTTGCAAGCCCTGCAATTTCAAATTAAAAATCTGCCTCGTTTTATGCAAAACGGGGACTGATCTGGAGCACCTTCCATGTCATGAATAGCTCCTCAACAACTTGCAATAACTTAAAAAAAAATTAAAAAATTAAGTCAGCTTTCTTAAAATAGCCAACAGCATTTAAAAGGATTTGAGACCCACTAATGTGCCTTGTTTTCAAGCTCTGTAAATTTGGAAATGCTGTTGTAAGTACTTCCTCAGTGCCTCGCAAAAAGAAAAGGCATTTAGGAAGACACCTTTGCCAGCTAAGGGCTATAAAACTATGATGAGCAACAAAATGGCATAAAACTGAAAGGTCCAATATTTTAGTTTGACCTGTGTCATCTTAATAGCCAAAGTTTCTGAAGTTAAGGACGTGTCACTTCTCTCCTCTTGAAGAGTCTGTGCTACAAATATCCTCCATTAGATTAAAAGGGGAGGAAAGAAAACAATGATAAGGTCACGTTGATGAGCTAAAGGTTCCAAAATGATTACATCATGAACCTTGGAATTCCCCTAAAACATACATATTTTGCTGATACAAAGAGACAGGCTTTTTGACCAGCTTAAACTTCCATGATTCTCAGTCCATTAAGCCTCACAGAGTTTAATTCTCCTGTTTTTTCACCACCATTTCCTTCCCTCCAGATCAGTCATCTGAAAGACTAATTAGAGCCTACTATTTACAGAGCTACTAAAAAAAATTAAAAGCTAGTAAAACCCAGAAAGTTGAAAATTATATTAAAAAAACCCTTGCTGTTTATATTTATCTAAGGGAAACAGAAGCTTTTACAGAAAGGCAACTGGTCTCTTCATTTCCTAAGTTAGGTGAATAAACAGTGATCATCCTTCTGTTTAACATATTCTTTTGCAGGATTTTAGTTTATTGAAGCAGAGGGAAAAAAACAAGGAAATCGACTACCATTAAACAGGTCATCAGTGAACCTTCCAGTCACTCCGGACCTGCTGAATAGCTCTCTTTTCTTTGAAGAAAGTCTCTGTACACCCTTGCTTTCCCTCCTAACCTGCATTTGCTTCATAAAATTAGTCAGCTCATCCTCTTTCTCTAGCTGTCTGCTTACCAGCTGGAAATCATTCTCCCTCCCTGATTCTGGCATCAGCACATCTCTTCCCCGCTGGAACTCTAGGTGCTTTCTTATGGCTTTAAAATGTCACACCTATGATGTCAAAATTAGCTTGGACAGATTTATTTCTAACTAGAGCTCCCTCATTTACACTATAACCACACATACTGCATGATTTATGTCTGTATACCTATATATCAGCCAACGAAGCAACAGCATAAAAGGCAGTTCTTGTCCAAAGGACCTTAAAAGGTTGAAAGATTAGTGATGGAAAGAAAGAAAAAAAAAAAAAAAAGCTCTGTTTCAAAACAGGGAAGAGAGATGCTGAGGACCGTATTTAGACTGCATTTGCTATGTCTAACTTGACAAGACAGTGGTGAGTGACCCAGACTGCCTACCAGCTATGCTGCCAGACTCGGGTTCCCCAGGCAGCCCGTGAAGAGAAGCGGACACAACACCAAAGTTGAGCAGTCTTGACGCTCAATACGGAGTTAGAAATCCTTCTGCAGGTTATACAGCAATGCCCTGGCAGAGCTGGGGATTAGATAGATCCCTGGCGTTCAAAACCAATGTCTTAATCAGGAAATCATTTTTTCTCAGAGGGACTTACTATACTTGAAGACTATTTCTGTCATGACAATAGAGTTCATTCCCCAGCTCGGCACTTACAAAGTGCTACAGTAAAACAGGGTATAGAAACAATCCTAAAAGGTAACTTTAACTTCAAAAAATACCTGTATAAATACATGCCCTGAAGCAAATGTTATTTATGCAAATTTTTGTAGCACTGAGATCTACCATTGCAGCACCACAAAGCTCCAGAGGGTATGCCTCTAAAAAGCTGAGTCAAGACAAAATTCGTCAGGCTGTACTGATTGACACCAAGAGCCCCCTACCCTAATACCTTGCTTCACGTGCAGACACCTATGGAAGAATCAGCACAGGGCAAATCCATCCTGCTGTCACTTTCCAAGCCTCCAATCGTTTCTGCCTCAGGAGATCTCCTGCGCCTAAGGAGGTTTGTCTGTTAAGAAATGCCTTGACTTCTCCTTAAAGTACTTGCCCAGTCCCCCATGTAAACCTCCTAATCTATCCCACATCCTCTGACAAGGAGTTCAATGTGTCTCTCACCTACTACATGAAGATCCATTGTCTTATGTTTGCTCTGAAATAGCGTCTTACTGACTGTATTTGGTGGCCAAAAATTCTGACACCAGCAGAAACTGTGAATATTCAGGCCCTACCCACTCACTCTTCCAGTGTTATGCATGATTTTGTAGACCACTACTATATTCCCCTAAATTATCTCTTTTCCAGGCTAAGGAGTCCCTGCATACTCAGTTGTCCTGTGTTTGGAAGCCTTTCCATGCTTTTGATCATCTCTGTCATTCCTTCCTGAACCCTGTCCAGTATCCTGGCTGAGAGATGAGGACCAGACCTGCACACAGGATTCGGGTCCTGGGAGCACCACAGAAATACCCAGCTGCACAGTGATCTCCTCTGCTTTACGCTCTACTCTTCTCCTAGTAATTTTTCTCTTTATTGCTGCTGAGTGCTGAGCTGATGTCTTCATGGAAATAATTATCATTATTCCAAAGAGTTATTCTTGGGCTGCCATGGTCACATAATCTCCAGCCATGTGTATTAGTTTGTCACCCAGTATATCAAACATCAGTACATACCCACATGCATACATGCACTGGTATTTTTAGCAAGGTCTATAAATAGGTTTGTAAGTGTAACATATTTTATACATCTGAACAAGTTACAAGAACTTTTCATTAAACATATTTAAATGGCAGCCACAAAATATTGGAGTTAATCCTATCCAACACTAAAATGCTGGATCATAACAAAACCACCACCAGTCATTGGGAACTCATTCGTGAGTTTTTGTCTATTTGTATTTGGTCCCAATTCAGACCATAAGCACGGGATCACTTCACGCTCTTTCTAATACAGGCACAGCTTCATTATTACACTCAAATATGCCAATACATTACTGTATAATAACTTTGCAGAATCACAGAATACTTAGGGGTGGAAGGGTTCTCTGGAGATTGTCTAGCCCAGTCCCCCTGCTCTGAGCGGGGTCAGTGAGACCCAGGTTGCTCATGGCCATGTTCAATGGGGTTTTGAGTATCTCCAAGGATGGGGACTCCACAACCACCCTGAGCAACCTGTTCCTGTGCCTGACCATCCTCCCAGTGGAAAATTTTTTCTTACACTTAAAAAGAATTTCCTGTATTTCAATTTGCACCGATTGCCTCCTGTTCTGTTACTGGGCACTGCTGAGAAGAGCCTGGCTCCGTCTGCTTTACTCCCTCCCCAGGTAAAAGCAGATAGGACAAAAGATTTTGGAGGGAAGAATCACAAGCCATGAGACTTGGATTCATGATCTAATGAACCTGTCCCTGTGTAACATAAGGGGCGATTTAAGGCTGATAAGATTATATTTTATCTTCAGCCACTGCTTTTTGAGGCAGGTGAGGTACAAAATGCTTTGCATACCCAAACCACACAACAGGCCGGTCTTGTACAAAACGCTCCTACTCCGTTACAACAGAACAGGAGGGAAGCGCTAGCAGATTTTGGCCTAGCAAAGGATGCCCTATAAATACATCACTGCCAAGTATGGTCTAGTTCTTTGTGCCAACTCCTTTCTTAAAAGTCACCCTAAATTGCACTAAGTGATATAATCGGCAGGTCTGCTTATGGGGGAGGGGGGAAAAAATAACATCAATATTTGGTGCTGTTTCCACTGATTGCCTCCTTTGGATATAAAACTGCAAACCCACATGGTTTGAGGAGAGGGACGCAGCAGGTTAGGAGGCAACTGTCCCCAGAGCTGATAAACACGCGGTCAAGACACTGCCCTGCCGTAGGCTTCGTACATGCTGGGCAGGTTAGATGCTGGCTTCTCTGACGGGAAGCGAAGGAAACGTGCTAAAGAAAAAAGACTCTGCAAAAGAGAACGGGAGTTTCCTTGTTAATACACCCTCATTCCCTGTCTTGTAAAATAAGGTAGCGGTGAGATTGCCCAGCCCTCTTCCCTCCAACTGCAGCTGTGAATGAAGTTGCTAATCACTGAGGCTCAACTGATGTTTGTAAGGTCATCAAGCGTAACTTTTACTTCCCCACAGCTAAGTTGTGTGAATACCTTCACTGAAGACACTAAGTTGTTGTCAGGGTCTGTGCCGAGGGACAGCCGGAAAGCTGAAATACGCTGAATACTTAAGAGAGAGCGCTGGGACAAAACGGCGCTGATATACACCCCAGGGGGAAACGTCTCTCCAGCCAACCACTCAGCTACACTAAAATGTTAGAAATAACAGTAATAAGGCTCCAAATAAGAAACAAAAAAAGAAATAGGGTATTAAGGGACTCCATTTATATATAAAAATCATTTCTCCTGTGTTTTCAGCTGCGTCTTTCAGAGAACACATGCAAGTTCTTCTCTAAAAGCACTCCTAGCACTAGTTGTGCTGAAGCATAACACGGGATAAAGTGATCAGAGCTCAGCTGGATCCTATTTTCTATATAAATTTTGCTAGTCAACTGGGGATGATCCGCTGGGAAGAAATGCACATTTTTTCCAAAGATCTAATCACATCTGAGCCTCCATTTCTTATAACATCTCTCAAAGGGCAATATCAAAACCTTAGCAGGAAATCATTTGAATGACTGGCAAATGAAATGAGCCATTAGATATTGCTTCTCTCTTTTTTTTGGATAGGTGATAAAACATAATGCACACAAGTGTATCAGGAAATGTATCAAAAGTTTGTTTTAATTTCACCCTGCTGTGAGCAATTCTATTATTTCTTCTTACATCTGAATTAGACAAGTCATTCTTGAGAACTTAAGCTAGGCCACTCCCTGAATATAAACTACTATATATAACCTAGTCTGGGTAGTTTTCATTTACTCTTAATTAATAATTTCTTAAAAATACATATATTTGCTGACTTAGCACTAGCTCATGTGTAGACTCGCCTCAAAATGTGTTGCGGGATTTTCTACTGGATTGTTGTCTCCATCTTTCAACTATCATGATGTTATGTACGTAATGAAATATTAAATAGCTGTGTTTTTACATGACAGAAAGTCTGTCACTACTCAAGTCAACAAAAAAAGTATTCCCAGCCTTGAATGGGAGAGAAAAGCTTGAAAATGTTACTATGTAATACTACATTGATAACTATTTTCTCGAACAAAGAAAACCAGTGTTTTAACATGATTTAGATCACACAGTTCCTCACATCATTGTAAGGAAAAAGTTTGGCATGTACTTTTCTGAAAAAGTGATTTTGCCAATTCTTGTCACTATAAGCCATCATTAGATATCTATCTTTTGATTATTTTAGTTACCAGTCATGACCTGGTATATAGCAACCCATGGATGTACCATCACAAAGCCAGCAATACCAAATGGCACAGAAACCATAAAAACCTCTTCATGCAGAAATGGCATATGCTGGTCCATATTTGTTGAGAAGTATGGGAGACTTTTAAAGAAATATTATTTCTAAACAAATTTTTGGACTAATGAAATGCTGTTTTATTTGGAAACTGCACTGAGAAAATGTCACTTGCCATGCTTGTTAATGATGGGGCACAATTAGCGTAATCCCCTCAACCCATTAAAAAAATGCAAATATCAAATAATAGAAATAATAAAAATGTCTTCCTTTAATTATAGATTTTGCCTTTTTCAAACCAGTCACGGCTAAGCTCAAGAGGCACTCAGCTAACACAGTGTAAGTGAAATCCTTGAGGGAAAGCCCCGTGCCGTCAGGCTGGCACCAGTCTCTTGGCAAAGCACAGCAAAGCATCACAGCTTCGGCTTTGAAAATGTGCGTGGGTGTCTGTGGCATTTTCCTTGAGGAAATGGCACTTACAGTGTGCTTAATGAATACGGGAATATGTTAAATTTACAGGAAGAGACAGACCTTAAAACTGCTTATCGCAATGAAGAGCACACACTGCCTGCTGATTTATTTTCATTCCACATAACATCAGTAGGCTTCTCGGAGGCTGTAGGTGTGCTAGTTATTGTTGACAGTACAGTAAAATCATCACAGCAGCCATTTCAGCAAAACTCAAAATAGCCAACAGTCTGTGAAACTCCTCCTCTCCCCAAAATCCCCCTTCAACACTGAAAAATGTGTCAACAGCCCTCGGTAAATGCCACCCTCCACTGAGTCCCCCCTTATCCAACACACATGAAAACACAAATGTGCCTATTTGGATTCACAGACCTTCCAGACTCTCTCTCCCCAGGAGAGAAGCATTCTCTCTTACTCATGATCATGGTATTTACTGCAGCATAACTTAAAATCTTCTGGTTTCAGGTAAGTCACAAATCCAAGCAGTCATCTACTGTTTATCAGCTTCTACATACAGAACAGGGTCCCTTCAAATTACTAAAAGCCCAGTGTCGCTTTGCATAAAGTATTGTCCAAATTTTACTCTCTATAGATGGTCAAACATTTTAAATCAAAATGGTTTTTAGATATGATATCGATATTTTAAGAGAAAAAAACTCAACATATCAAAATGTCAAAAACCCACCCAAATGTGGAGGGATGCGTGTGGACACGTATACATAAATAAAATGCAGCGCTTCATGCAAATCACAGTGGAGTTCTCACAAGTGCCCGTCTCTTCTCCCAGTTAGAGTCGCCAGCCGGACGGTGTCTGCCACGATGCAAGCGCTTTCTCTCTCCAGGAGAGAGTGAAACCACGGCATATTACACCAAATACACCCTAAATGGGGAACCCAGCCAAGAGAAGATAAAGAAAGCTGGAGACATACAAATCCTAAGAGGCAGTGGGGAGAGCATTTACAAGTGATATTTTTGGCATTCAGACAGTATTTCTGACCGAATGCGTTTCTGGAGAAAAACATAAAATTTCTCATGGAAAAGGTAAATCAACTTTTTTTTTTTAAAAAAAGGGGGGGGGCACCTTCTATTCATTTACTAGGTAATTTTATCCCTCATATTTCTCAAGGAAAAAAATGCTTTAAAAAGTAAGATGGAATGTTACTTCATTCCCTGTTCCTTGCTTTGACTTCGCTGCCTCTGTCAAACCTGCTGAAGGCACTGCATGCCTGCAGGACAACCTGGTTTTTCCAGCTGTTTCAGCTGACCTAATAAAACATATTACTTCTCCCTACAAACTTGCTTCTCATGGAATATTATTTCATTATCTGCTACAAATGTCACAAACTAGATAAATAAGAAGTATCATGATATCCTTTTTGAAACAAGCTCTGTCACTTTAACCCCATTCTGAGCAAAAAGCGCTTCAAATAAAGAAGAAAAAGAGGAAGAAGACGACCATGCCTGAGCTGCAGAAATGTGGGTTACAATGTCAGTGAAACAAAATACACGCTGCGCCCTGCCCATCAGCTGCTGCGCTTCATTCCAAAGGGCCGGTTATTGCTGTCACGGCACACTCTACTCCGCGTACCCCAACGGGCAAGGCTGCAATCCCACTCACCTTTTGGGAAGTGATTTCCAGGCTATAAGTCCCCTCCTACAGTTTCTCCTCACGGTATTTAGTTAATACTGAGAAAATTTGTCTCATTAAGAAATGCCACATAGCAACCGCCATTTCAAATCTCACTCAAAATTCAGACACGCTAGCAATTAATTTACCTTGCAGTGTATTAAACTTTTATAGAGTATTTAAGTCAATTCTGTCTCACCACCTTTTGAAATTTCAAAGCCTGCTAAAAAGAAAAAAAATTGGGGTTTAATTACAAATTAATTTAGTGGACTGACCCTCACAAAAGGATGCCTTTATATTAAAAAATGGATTGCACTGGCAGTCTGACTCCATTCCCATTAGGAACTTGCCCCCGTATCTGTGTTCTGCACTGCGGTGTCCACTTTTTTGGGGCATTGGGACCACAAGGTTCATAGTCCAGTACAGAGCTGTGATTACCGTGTAGTTCTGCGTGTGGTTTAAGCTTGTATAGAATGTGTAGCCATAAACATTTTAAACTAAACTTTTCTATTCTGTTTATAGCAGATACCAAAATACCTATTTCGACAAGCTGTGGAACCTGCCGTTGGCCCACTGTCACAACACGGTGCTTTCAGTGCAAGTTCTGAGGTTTGGTTTGGTTTGTTTCTTTAAAGGAAGAAGTAACACTTTTGCAGCTGTCACATACCCTTTTTTTTTTTTTCCCCACAGGAATCCTATTTTCGCAGTTGACAACTATATAGTTGGTTGGTGGCAGGTTTTTATTAATAGTATTTATGATTTAATGGCACAGATCTCCAGGGGAGAACTGGGGCAGAGAAGAGCTGTGGCTGCATGATGCCCCTCAAAACTTCTTGGATCGCAGACTGGCTATATTCCCTTATGGTGAAACCCAAATTCTCCCACTAGCGCTTGATGCATCGGAGAAACAATGCATATACAAAAGTCAGAGGACTGGATGGAGCAACAGGGAAGTGTGTGTGGCACATGAATGCAAAGCTGGGTTGCAAGGGGATGTAGGGAACTGATGCTAAAATTTGGGGTGTAGGATTTGCTTCACAGGAACAAGGCCAGCACTCATTTTAATGCATCTTGGAATAGAAAGAGATTTTGGAAGAGACAGTTGCTGTTTCAAGGAAGTTTTAAATTTGAGGTGAGGACATGCAGTTGGCAAAAAGCGGGGTAAATATACTTGTGGAATGAAGAAAAAATGATGCACTAAAGGAGGCGGGATATCCTAACTAGAACTTCAATACTAATATCATGGCAACAAGGAGCTATATAATATTTGCTGTGTAAATAGGGTGAAAATGTCATTTGGCCACGTTATTTGGTCACAATGGCATTTGAAATGTTGTGGGAGTTTTAATTAACTCCCACAGAATTAAGTGCTGAGCCCAGAATAAATTCTGAGCAAGTGATGGCCCCTCTCCCTTCTGATCCAAGCTTAGACAAGGCACCTGTAGATATAACCAAGCAAGTTGGGGAGACCGAGGAATAAGGAGCAATACAAGGTAGCATGACAGGTAGTCTTCTGAATAGCCCAGCAACCACCACTGCTGGTGGTCTTTACGGCAAAAAAGTGCTACACTTTAAATCATACCACAGCCCAAATCAAAGATGAGACCTCTGCTAAAAAGCAAGCTCACTTCTGTATTTAAAAGGAATGGTAGAAGTGGAGAGGGTACAGAAGCAAAGAGCCAGACAAATGCAAGGTCTCAAAACTTGAACTTAGTAGAACAGATCAACCAAACAGATGGTTCAAAGGTGCCATGCTCATTTTCTGTAAGTATTTGCACATAAAGAGGCAACAACTAAAATGCACATGCATTTTCCAGAGGTGGTTTTTCCCCTGAAATGAAGGAGTAAAGGGGTAAAAAAACCTCCAAAAACCAAACAGGAAAAACCACTAAATTATGACATCATCACAAAGTTGAGCTTCATTTTCACAAACAGCACAGAAAGAGCCCGTGGACATCCAAAGGTTGAAGCTGAAAAAACTGCGGACTGTTTCAATCCCAAGTTTTGGTTTATGTTAACTTCTGTATAGAACTTACTCTAAGAAATTCTAAAGCATCATGTGGGAGTTTGGAGCGCATAAAGGTAACTGTCCCTTCTGATCACAAAGTTTATAAATATCAACAGTATCTACAGAAGTTTTTCCTATTTTTTTTAATGTTCCAAATTTGAAATATATTTTTCCTAATTAACTACAGCATTTTTACAATGTTAGAAAAGGAACCCAAAAAGAAATCTTTCAAATCCACTTTTAAGAGATTTTAACTAGCAATTCTTAGTTAAACTGTAGTAACTCATAACTTCAAGTCTGAAGTGTGTCTGCTTTTTCTTCTGTCCCTGAGGAAGAAGTTTCAATGAACTGGGAACAAAACAAGATGATGTTTGGTTGGGATTCTTCAGCAAAACTTGAGTGGCATCTAGGGGAGTCCACTGTTATCCCCAGGGAAGTGCCAGCATGCATGAAGAGCTGGCGTTTTGATGTGAACTCTCAAATTTCTCTAGAAACCATTATGCACCTGAGCTTGCTAAAAGTGCTCACACAAAGGAACCAGGAAGTCCAGCCAGACCTTGTATGTTCATTGCTGGAAGGAGCTGTGTACCTCTGCACAGAAACCACCACAAGAACAGGACTTGCCTAAGCATCCCTAAGCAAAGAGGGACCCAGACAGGCTTGAGAGGTGGGCCCGTGAGAACCTCATGGAGTTCAGTAAGGTCAAGTGCAAGGTCTTGCCCATGGGTCAGTGCAATCCCATGCACAAATACAGGCTGGGCAGAAAACGGATCGAGAGCAGGGATTTGGGGGTGTTGGTAGATGAGAAGCTCAACATGAACCAGCAATGTGCACCTGCAGCCCAGAAGGCCAACCCCATCCTGGGCTGCATCAAAAGAAGCGTGGTCAGCAGGTTGAGGAAGGTGATTCTGCCCCTCTGCTCTGCTCTCGTGAGACCCCACCTGGAATACCGTGCCCAGCTTTGGAGCCCCCAACATAAAAAGGACATGGACCTGTTGGAGCAGGTCCAGAGGAGGGCCACGAAGAAGATCAGAGGGCTGGAGCACCTCTGCTATGAGGACAGGCTGAGAAAGTTGGGGTTGTTCAGCCTGGAGAAGGCTCCAGAGAGACCCGATAGCAGCCTTCCAGTATCTGAAGGGCGCTACAAGAAATCTGGAGAGGGACTTTTTACAAGGGCATGTAGTGATAGGACAAGGAGTAACGGCTTCAAACTGGAAGAGGGGAGATTTAGATTAGATCTCAGGAAGAAATTTTTCACTCTGAGGGTGGTGAGACACTGGAACAGGTTGCCCAGGGAAGTTGTGGATGCCCCATCCCTGGAAGTGTTCAAGGCCAGACTGGCTGAGGCTTTGAGCAACCTGGTCTAGTAGGAGGTGTCCTTGCCCATGGCAAAGGGGTTGGAATTAGATGATCTTTAAGGTCCCTTCCAACCTAAACCATCCTATGATTCTATGATTAACAGAAAAATGATGAAACACAGGCAACTCCAGGACAGCAACTTTGCCTTCTTAAACAGCCAAATACAGCACATAGTGATTACAAAACCAGAAATTTGCCTGGCAGTCCATTCAGATACATGTCCTAGAGCTTTTCTATCTTGTGACTCTATTTTCAAAGTAGAGAGTAGCTTTTTGCTTTTTTTCACTACATTCATTTAGATCCCATCTGCTGCTCCATGTTAATGTGCTCCACAGGTTTCATTCCTGTAGTTCATAAGGGTACTTAAAACATCTGAGGCACAGCAAGGAACCCTTCAACCTTGTATTCTTGGATCAGTTCTGAACCACAGCAACATCCACACATTCTGTGTATATTGTATCACAGGATAAAAATAATCTACATCATTCAGCAATGTCATTTTCTATAATCGTTACATCATTAAAAAGAGCCTGGAATATGCAAAAAGGTGGACATTTACAAAAAACAGGATGCATGAAGAAGGGACTTCAGAGTAGGATAAAATTGCCTCCAAGGCAACTTTCTCACCTAAAAATCTTTTCCCCTGTAGAGGTAAAACTCATTAACTGTTCAAATCGGAGTTGACTCAAGTTACACTGTTTTGGTACTAAGTCAGCTGGAGTTCAACTAATGCAAAACAAGCGAGGTCTGGAGCCAAAAATTCAGATGTGTTCACCTTCAGCATTAATTCTTTAATCAGAGAAAAGGAGCTTTCAGCTTTGAGCCAGTAAACTAAATCTGTTCTCCTTCTTTTGCTCCATTCTCTTAATCCTGTCTTTTATTGAGCTTGTTTGCAGTCATAAATAAGATAATTAATGAATGTTAATGGCAATGAAGAATAAAAATAGTACTCCTTACAGCACACTAATTATATTGTTAAGGTATTTTAACTTCCCAGTAATATAACAGTATTACTTTTATTACTAATGTGAAATTATACAAAAAGCAACACAATTAAACCTTTTTAACACTCAATTCTGATATATTCCTCAGAAGTGTAAGTAGGATTCACTGACAATATAAGAATCAGTAGACATAAAATCTAACAGGGGAAAATAACATCTATCCCATCTCTGTCTTCAGCTTCCAAAACCACACATTGACTTTGCTGGAACAACCAACAGTACCACATCATTAACACCTTTACACCCTGCCAGGAATCCCATGGAATAACTAAACACAACAGAATACATGTTACTATGGAATGAAAAAGGCCCAAATCAAACAGAGCTTGAGGTAATAGTAAAAGAGCTGCCCAACTGTTCATCACCAGTGACTAGGTATTTTTAAAGAAACTCAGTAGCACTTATAGTGATCCCGGGACAACCTTGTCACATCCTGCGGGCAGACTTTGCAGTCTTATTTATTTCTTCTTGCATCTTCTGCTTCACACATTCCTCCAGTCTGAATCAAGATCTACTAAGAATATAGTAGACACTGACTGAATGATCCACTACTTCAATATCTCCAAAACTGTCCCTGGGGTTACTGAAAATAAAATACTGGTTCTTTGCTAGCTTCTATACTTGCTGAAAAATTCCAGATAAGTGCAGCAATGCACAGCAAGCCTTGGGATGCCTCAGGCATTCTCTAAACCAGGAGCTGCAAGGGCTTAACAAGGGCACGTAGATACTCCCGAACAATTTGACAAAGCCTCCCAGCCCAACAAGTTTAGATCATTCTTCCTTCAGAGCCACTCAAAAGGTATGTTTATTTTCTTCTGGTGAGCATGCAAAAAATCATTAGTCAGCCTTCAAAATCCCAAACAACTGCCTTAAAATTTTTGTCTGCTGAAAATAAGAAATCTGGGGTGTGCACAGTTTGCTGTCTCAGGTTTTAGTCCATAGGGAGTTAAGCAAGATCCATGCTTTCATAGATTTGCCATGTTCTGGAAAATTGTTGTTTTTAACTGAAAAATGTTTTCCTTCCCCTGAGACTTCCTGCTCCAAATCTGGACCTTCCAGAAAAAGTACTATGACAATATCTGACAAAAATTCACATCATACGACATCAGATTCAAAATAAGGTACTCAGTACCTAAACGACCTAGTGACCACGTATATCGTCATCTCTAGCAGGAAGAATTGAGCAAAGATACGTATTTTCTGGTGAGACCTAGAGTTTACTAGGGTGATGCAGATCGGTACCCCATGATCTGACTGTTCTGGCTCTAGCTGGAGAGTTCTCGCACACATCAACACCTCCTGCTGCCATGACATATAGTAACCTCTAGGACAGAAGTTGCAGGTTCAGTGGGTGGAATTAAAGTGCTCTTATGGCTCCCCCACAATAAGCACCACGCTGCTCAGAATGGTGGACAGGCCTTGTGGCTGTCTCCAGGATCACACACAACTACACAGCAGCAGGATGTCACTACAAGATAAAAATTACCGTAGAGCACAGAACAAGCGGCAGTGTTTTAAACACGGTCCCACATCAATTTGTACCAGCACCTCACTGCAACATAACAGCAATGTTTTATTGCCTTAAGGCATGCAGTTCACCTTAACACCTCTGAGTGCTGTGTATTTGTTTTCCACAAAAACATGCTGCATGGCTTCAGAAGTCTGTTATTTTGGCATCATCAATATCACTTTCTGTCTCGCACCCTGAAGTTTGTCTAGTGAATGAGACACATTGTCTTGATACACTGCCATGGGTTTTTTTCACTGCTGTCAAGTGGCTGGACACGAGGCATGGCCCATGGCCTCCCTTTCTCCCTCCGAGGTGCCAGATGAAATGTCAGCTTTAAAACTAAACAGGCAGTAGTACTTGAGGCAGTAGCAAGGACAGAGGAAGCATAAGGCTGATAGATGACAATGCTGAGGACAAACTAGACAGTAAGTGGGACAAAAAAAAACACTGTCAAGAAACCCTTTCGTAGCTATTAAGACAACAATTTCTTCAAAGCTGAAGGACAAATAGGTGACCACAGAGATAGGAGAGAAGCAGATCAAAACAGGTGTTTAGAGGGGAGACTAGTAACAAGATTAGCCTATTAGCTAATCCATGGATCTCACAGCTCTGATCCATGCATGAGCCATTGCAGGGACTGCAATGTTACTGTAGGGTTTAAAGTTGCCATGCACCAGCTCAGCCGCAGTAACTGCCGGGAAGCCGCAGAGGAAGAGACGCTGACTTAGCTCTGAGCCACAGGGCTAACCTAACCCACAGGGCTTCACGTTTGCAATTACCACAGATCAGGCACTGTAAACCCATTGTAACTCAGGCGTCTAAGTCCTGACAGGCTAACTAAGCTGTGGTCTACAGCCATAGGTTTCACCTCTGTAATGTAACGAAATAATTGAATTAATAGTATGAGCCACCACAATGCCACAAAATATTTTGTTAATACAATAGGTGCTGACTTAAGTAGTCACTTGTCAGCACACCGATAGTAATTACATTATCACAAACCCATTCTTTAGAGGGGTCTATAATAGGTGTTCCACTCTTCACAATACCCAGTGCACATGGCAAAAGATGGAAAACTCGTTAGGAACCTTTACACTGGAACAATCACAACTAATTGTCAATTAACTAAACTAACTACTTCTGAGGCACTAATGTATGTATCTAGACTCTCTTTACAATGAATGAAGAGAAAAAGGCATGCCTGGGGCCTGGCGTGTCTCATCCTAAACTGGACACATAAACAGGTCAGAGGTCTACAAAGGGAGCCATGGGAAGTATTTCAGGTGAAAGTCTATGGGGCCAGATGGGATCCACCCGAGTGTACTGAGGCAGCTGGCAGAAGTGCTCACCAAGCCACTTTCCATCATTTATCAGCAGTCCTGGCTAACCGGGGAGGTCCCAGCTGACTGGAGGTTAGAAAATGTGACGTCCATCCACAAGAAGGAACAGAAGGAGGATCCAGGGAACTACAGACCTGTCAGTCTGACATCAGTGCTGGGGAAGATTATGGAATAGATCCTGAGTGCCATTACGTGGCACATGCAGGACAACCAGGTGATCAGGCCCAGTCAGTGGGGGTTCATGAAAGGCAGGTCCTGCTTGACAAACCCTATCTCCTTCTATGACAAGGTGACCCACTTGGTGGATGAGGGAAAGGCTGTGGATGTTGTTTAACCGGACTTTAGTAAAGCCTTCAACACAATTTCCCACAGCATTCTCCTGGAGAACGTGGCTGCTCATGGCTTGGATGGGTGTATGCTTCACTGGGTCAAAAACTGTCTGGAAGGCCAGGCCCAAAGAGTGGTGGTGAATGGAGTTAAATCCAGCTGACAGCCGATCACAAGTGGTGTTCCCCAGGGCTCAGTATTGGGGCCAGTTCTGTTTAATATCTTTATCAACGACCTGGATGAGGGGATTGAGTGCACCCTCAGTAAATTCACAGACGACACCAAGTTGAGCAGGAATGTTGATCTGCTTGAGACTAGGATGGCTCACAGTGGAATCTGGACAGGCTGGATCGATGTGCTGAGGCCAATGGTATGAGGTTCAACAAGGCCAAGTGCCAGGTCCTGCACTTGGGTCACAACAACCCCACGCAGCGCTACAGGCTTGGAGAAGAGTGGCTAGAAAGCTGTCCAGCAGAAAAGGACCTGGGGGTGTTGGTTGACAGCTGACTGAATATGAGCCAGCAGTGTGCCCAGGTGGCCAAGAAGGCCAACAGCATCCTGGTTTGTATCAGAAATGGTGTGGCCAGCAGGACTAGGGGAGTGATTGTCCCCCTGTGTTCAGCACTGGTGAGGCCCCACCTCGAATACTGTGTTCAGTGTTGGGCCCCTCACTACAAGAAAGACATTGAGGTGCTGGAGCGTGTCCAGAGAAGGGCAACAAAGCTGGTGAAGGGCCTGGAGAACAAGTCTTATGAGGAGCAGCTGAGAGAACTAGGGTTGTTTAGTCTGGAGAAAAGGAGGCTGAGGGGAGACCTTCTCACTCTCTACAGCTACCTGAAAGGAGGTTGTAACAAGGTGGGGGTCAGTGTCTTCTCCAAGTAACAGGTGATAGGACGACAGGAAATGTCCTCAAGTTGCACCACGGGAGGTCTAGATTGGATATTACGAAAAATTTCTCCACCAAAAGGGTCATCAAGCATTGGAACAGGCTGCCCAGGGAAGTGGTGGAATTGCCGTCCCTGGAGGTATTTAAAAGACGTGTAGACGTGGTGCTTAGGGACATGGTTTAGTGGTGGCTTCGGCAGTGGTAGGTTGATGGTTGGACTCGATGATCTTAGATGTCCCTTCCAACCTGAGTGATTCTATGATTCTGTGATCTGCTACACAGGTATCTGAGGGCACATTACACCAATACCCATGCCTGTGTGTCTCTGTTTTCTGTGATGAACATGAAAGCTAAGCACAACACAGTTACTAATAACACCATAACACAGATGAGAATTGAAAGAGTTCAGATTTGTATTGGAAATTTATCTAAAGGATGCTGCTGGCTACCACATGGGAGGGAATGTTGGGCCTTTATCCAAATCTGCTTCTGAGAAGGTCAGGTTCTCAGCTCTTCTAAGCTCAGTTAGCACATTCGATTTCAATGGAGCAAGAAGTACATCACTTAGGGGTCTGGATTACCGTTTGGTTTGCAAAGGTCTCAGACATACCGTTTCTGAGGTTTCTTCCTCTCTTCCCTACTTTTTCTGTCCTATGTTTCTCATTATTCACATTGTTGCTTTAAAAAGCAAATAACAGTATTGCCTGAAAATCTACTAAATATATGCAAAAAAATATTTCTAGAGTGACTGCCTTTTTCAAAAGCCTCTTCTTGCATCTTCATCTATTGGATATTTAAAATGATATGCACTGGGATACGGGCAAGAAATGACTTTCCATTAACAGCAACTTCTCATCCGGAGTTGACAATTCTATTACCTCTTATCTTTCCTCTTGACATGCAGTTGCTTTCCCACCCTACAAACCAAAGTCACTAAGGCCACGAGGTATTCTATTCAATTTTCAAAACATAAGACTCAGTGTCAGAGACTTGACCTGAAACATAACTTGCAGAATTGGTTTGCCAGCAGCGTGTATCCCTCCTCAAGTCCTTACAGCTAATGGCAGGAAATTGTTCCTTCATCACATCTCCCAGGTGCGGGCAGCAGAAGCTGAAGCCAGCAAGAGGAGAAATGTCTCAAACTAACTGGTTCTTCTCTGCATTTCACAGCATATCCACTCTTCTTGCATCCTTTTAATGTAGGCTCGTAATTGAGTTCTCCAAAATAAATTGTTAACTGTCTTTGGTGTCAGGCGTAAACTGCCTGGGATGTGAAAATGTGATACAAAAGAGAATTTGAATAAATGGGATAAAGGCTGAGAGAACAGGTTGTGAGAAGAGCTCAAATGACAGTATGTTGCATAAAAACTCCTCCAGCCCAATATCCTGTCTGCAGAAGCAGCCATTAGAGCATGCTTAAGAAAGATTATAAGGAATGTGGCAAACACAATAATCCTTCCTCAAACAGTCAGTGGATTAGAGACCATTAATTGTCACAGGGCTTAAGGGACTGAGTGAGAACACGGCTCCATGGTACAGATGCAGCATGAAGGGTTGGTGAAACCACGTGCTTCTTGACAGCACGTTTGACCCCAGGAGAGATATGCCTGTTTAGCAAAAGTAATAAAACAAATGGTCTCTGTAATGTGACAGTGTCCTGAATCTCATACAGTCCTACCTAGGCAGACTTGCCTCTCAATGGAGAATACAGACACCGAGTTGGGAGATTAACATTTAAATGCTAACAGAGAGCAATTCATGCCACATAGGCAATCAGAAAACTTCAAAGCTGCCACTTCTTTTGGAGAACTCATTTAGCTAGTACTTCTCTACCTGACTTGTCCCAGCAGCCTACTGTCCTCTCCCAGGTAGGAATGATGCTTAACAAAAGAGACATCATACTGGAGCAGACCAGAGGCTAATTAGGCCCATAATCTGCCTCTGTCTGGCCAAAATCCTATACTTCAAGCAAGAACAGAAAATCAGGGTGATTATGGAGCATACCTGCATATGGCATTGCCCTCCCAACCTTTGCCTATTAAAGTTTCAGCAACTTCCACAGCCAAGTATGCAGCACAACCGGTAAATTCACCAGACATTCAGGGACTTATTCTCCCCAAATTGGTCTAATCCCTTTTAGGTCAACAAGCTCATTTGACTTAGTTCCACAAAAACACAAGCCAATACAAATTAACATGGAAAACATTTCTTCATAAGAAATGAACAAGGTGGTGTTGTGTATTTGTCTTCCTTACAAGGAAATGCTATGCTAAGCAAGAAGAAAGTCAGCGGCCAAGGAATAATGACAACTATCACTTGAGTATACAACTGTCACGGGGAGCAGCAAATTAGCATTTTCCTCTGCGGGGAATCCTGGCTTACACCCCTGGTCTGGAGGACATTCAAAGAGCAATGGAAGAGCATGGAAGAACATAAAAGCAACCTGTAATCTCAGTGTACCATAGGCGTTAATTAACCTGGCAGCCATCCAAACTGCTGGCATCAAAATCCTCTTATCTGGGAGCTGCACATTTCAGCATTTCCGCAGACACTACTACGCACAGAGGCACTGCACAGGGGAAGCAGGCTACCAAAAAATAATAAAAAGAGGCAGGAATGGAGGAACACTGAAAATTATTGCCTTGCAATCACAAGATCTGTTAGTAGTTGGAAAAACATGTTATCTGAAGAAACGTACATCTGAATAAAGCAGGGGTTGCATGAAGAATGTAATAAAAACAACTTTGGGAAAACAAGCTTGACTGATCTCTGGTGAGAATACACTACAATCAAGCTACAATCGTGCTGAAGCCAGAAAGGGGTAACAGTTCAAGTAAAGGTATTTGTCTCTGAAAAGGAATTGTTTTTCTACATACCTGTCCAGTCTCCTACTACTTTAAGGTGGACCCCAAACGTTGCTTTGGTACCTGTAGGGCACTAAAAATATTAAATATATTAAGGACCACTTCTGAGTAACAAGAAAATAACAAAATGCATTCAAAGTACACTTGTTAAGACAGAACCTGACGTAAATAGGTCATTCCTGAGCAGTCATACTAGCAGCTATAACCTTAAAAAGCAGGTCTAGCATCAGCACAATTCAGGAAGCTGAGCACGGATAGTTTCCACTCAGCCTTAACCCTTCCTTCTGGTCACAGAGGAGTTTGGGACGGGCTTCTCTGGGAGCGTGATTTGAACAGCCACTTCACTAAGCATTATTCAGCAATGACACCGACTGAGGATACAACAGTCCAGAAATAATCCCTCTACTATTGACACATCATTCAAAATCAGAACTGCCCCATCACTCCCAAATCAAGGCATTTAAGAGACTTCTGGTTCTTGAATCTCAGGGCACATGTTTTTAAGCTGATCACTCTCACAAAAATGACGTTTTCTTCTAAATGGAAACAGATTTTGCTGCACTTTGTAACAGCTTAGATTTTGCAAAGGAAAGCCACCAGATTGCATGGCACATCATAAAAATCTCTTTGCAACCACCATTCTGTGCACCTATGCCCTCACCTTGGGGCTATTGACTTGTGATTATCAACACAGGAACGATACTATTTGCAGTCTTACCCAAACCATGGTATCTAAAAACCTCCAGTCAAGCCATGTCAAAGGTGTAAGGAACCCCCTCAATTTCATTCCTTGTTAGGTACAGGGAGATTTCAAACACACCGTCTGGACAACTTTTGCAGGTACACCATATGATTTCAAATATAAACAGGGCAAGCAACTATTCCTCAAGAAAAGATTGTTCACTTTCCTTCTATAAACCAACACCATTGGTTTCTTTTGATAGACGGTATTACCACTGCATTTTGACACCTTTCTTAGAACCTGTTCATGATTGATCCAAGCTCCATCATGAATTCAAGACCCAACAGATGACGCTCCTGTCTTTTTTTTTTCTACTGCTACAGACAACTATGAATTCTGAGGAGGAGGCTTAAATTCAAGGAACACATCTATATTATAATTAAAAGAGGCCCACATAGTGAATCCAAGCACCAAATACTCAATCATCTACCATGCTTGTGAGGACACTTCCTGGTTCTGTTCTGGACCATTGCCGTTAGCGTTCCCAAAACAGTATCTGTTGTGGAGTGGGAAACCACTGGCCTCAGGGCTGAGGATCAGTTCCTATCAGTTCCTTATTTAGCAGCAGACACAGATAAAAGGTTAGTGTTCTCTACATCTTGGCAGACCTTGAAGAGGGAATACAATGTCCCAGCTAGTCACTCCATTTTCCTGAAGGGGAAGTGCATTCTTGTTAAGAGTACTGATTACTAGACAGGCTCCTATTTAATTCCTTGTCACCTTTCAAGTTTTCCTATAAAAATTTGGTACAGAAACTTAGAGTCAGAATTATTTCAGCAAGTCTTACCCTTAAAAAAACCATCATCAAGGGAGGGATGCAGGCAAACCTCACACAACGAGGCCAGTATTTGCTGCGGCTAGTTGCAATGACTTCCAACAAAAATATCAAGACAAATTCTCCATATAAAAGTAGGTAAGCAGCCCCTCAGCTAGAAAGTTGCATACTGGCAGTAAAAAGATCTCTTCTCCTGGGGACTTCCATAAGAGCCTTTGGCAGGGTTTGTTTTTCAGTCTGGGGTGTCCCAGGGCTCTCTGTGTTTCACAGAAGGTTGAGTAATTTTTTTAGTCAAACTATGCACAGTCCCAGTTCAGCACATCTTCTATAAAATTGTCTGTCAATCTCTCCTTCCATTAAAGCTAATGGCAGAACACCCCTTGTCTCCAGCCAGAGTAGGTTCAGACCTGTTATCCTTCACATTACCCTTGTGACCAACTCCTTTCTGCACTACTTTGAAAAATTATCCAATAAAAAAGAGATTTATTTCTCTTTAGACTTTACGAAGCCTATTTTCATACCTATAACTGGGTATGAGAGCTCCTCGGAGAGTTCTGGAAATATTGTACTGTGCTGTGAAACCTTACCAGAGGAAACACACCCATTATCTAGGCTACATGGACTGAATTTCCCCCAGTTCAAGAGAGAGAAAGACTGTAGATGGTCCAATGAAGGGCCACCAAAATGATGAGAGGACTGGAGAACCTGACATACAAAGACAGGTCAAAAAGGTAATGTGCTTGTGTAACCCACAGAAGAGAAGGCTCAGGGAGATCACTGTCTCCAATACCTAAAAAAATAGCTATAGAGAAGATGAAGGTGCTCTCTTCACTATCGTGCATGGTGATAGGACAAGAGACCAGGGACACAAATTGCTTCAGGAGAAATTTCACCTGGATATAAGAAAAACATTCTTCACCACAGAATAGGTAGACAGAGAAATGGTGCAATTTCTCTTGCTAATTCAGCTTCACAGGTCCCTGGATAATCGAATCTACAGCTGTCCTGGTTCAGTTTCTTTTTAAACTCAGAAGTCTCTTTTGTCTCTCATCCTTCTCTCTCTGAAGGGAGACGCTTTCCCTTCTCTGAAGGGGAGAGAAGTAAAAGAGAGCATCTGTTGTTTGTTTTAATGGCAAGCCCAGCCCAAACCACGACAACGGCCCTTGCACCAGATGGTTGAACCAGATGATCTCCAGAGGCCTCTTCCAACTTAAGACTTTCCCATGGACCTGTAATTTTAACTTTGAAAATTCTATTTATGTTTTTACTGCACAAAACACTTATTTCATCTGTCTCATCTCCGTAAACACAATTAAGTCTCCAAATTGTGGCTTTTTCCAGACTGTTAGAGAATGTATTCCAGAAGCTTAAGAAAATATTCAAAGACAGTTTATCAGAAGTTTAATCATGAAAGTGGGTAAACTTTCCTGTGTTATTAACAGAACATTGGGCATGTGTAATGAAGTGCAATGAAAATATCCTCTTATATATTAAACCTTCTTCATGAAATCACAGAAGCTGAGACTAGAAAGCACCTCTAGAGAGTGGCTACTTCAATACTCCTGTTCAAGCATGGTCTGCAAGAGCAGGTGGCCCAGGACAGTGTGCAGTTGCACTCTGAATGTCTCCAAGGATGGAGACACCACAGCCTCTCTGGGCAACCTGTGCTACCCTCACAGAAAATGTGTTTTTTCTTATGTTCAGATGGAACCTCTTGTATTTCAGTTTGTGTTGTCCTGTCACTGGGTGCCAGTGAGAAGAGTCTGGCTCTGTTTTCTTCACTCCACCAGTCCCAGCTCTCTCAGCCTCTCCTCATGAGAGATGCTCCAGTTTCTCAATCATCTTCATGGCCCTTTGTGCTCCAATATATACATGTGTCTCTTATACTGGGGAGCCCAGAACTGGACACAGAGCTCCAGGTACATCTTATCAGTACTGAGCAGAGGAGAAGGGTCACCTCCCTCAACCTGCTGGCAATGTTCTATCTAATACAGCCCAGGAGGCTGTTGGCCTTCTTTGCTGCAAGGGCACATTGCTGGCTCACGGTCATCCTCTGCTGTACCTGGGGTTATTCCTCATCAGAGGCAGGATCTGGCAACTCCCTTTCATGATCTTCAGGAGGTTACTGTCAGCACGTTTTTCCAGTCTCTCAAGGTCCCTCAAAAGGCAGCATAACCACCTAGTATATCCATCGCTCTTCCCAGTTTTGCACCATTTCTAAACCAGTATTGATCGCTGAGGTACACCACTACTGAGTGGCCTCCAGCTGGACTTTGTGCTGCTGATCACAATCCTTTCAGCCCAGCAGTTCAGCCAGTTTTCCGCCTACCTCGCTGCCCACTCACCTACTCCCCACTTCATGAATTTCTCTATGAGGATTTTATGAGAAACAAGTGTCAAAAATCTTGTGAATTATGATGCTCTTGTCCATTTTACATATCTAAGTCTCTGATCATCTATTTTACTTTTAATTTGCCATATCTCATCTTTAAAACACTGCACAGCTAAACACTGCTTCACGATCCTTATTACAGTCAGCTCATACACACATTTAAACTGACATCTACTTAAGTTCTGTGAAGACAAGCCCAAGCTGAGGCACCGTCTTGAACTGGAAATCAAGAGACTGAGCACATGAGCCTTGGTCAAAAAAAGGCATACCAAAGTGGCCTCAGCAATGCATGATGTCCTCTCTGCAGCTGTGAACAAAAACAATTAAAATTGGTTTTGAAATGTGTTTTGGCAAATAGTACTTGGATTTCCCCCTGCTCCTTTTAATCTGGGAGCCCTAAGAAACAATCCAGTGACTTTTAACTGCACTGTGGTGAGAGCTGCCTGCAGCCCCTTATTTTTTCCTTATTGCCCAGTACACTGCCCAAGAGGAAATTGTAAAGATTAGCCAATCTTGAAATAAAAAAATACTTTCTCTTTGTGCCTTTTCCTTAAATAAACAATGTTTTCCAAACAGGTAAATCACTAACTTGAATAGTCTGTAATGAGCAGGGACAAACAAAAGGTCACAAGTGACAAGTTTTTCAGTAGTTCCTTCTGCAGCTTGAAAGAGTTAAATGAATCCCGTCTGCCGCACTCATTTGATTAAAATGCTATGGTACACAAATTAACTGTGCAGACTGTAATTATGTGAAGCTATGTTAATCTTATTCTAACCTCAAGCTATCTATACCTTTAAAAAGTGAAAGATTTTACAGGCAGGAACATCTACATGAAACAAGTTATCTGCTAGCATTTGGCCATCCTCCAAAAACAATTGAAAACCAAAGGAATTCTGTTAAATTTAGTAGAGCTGTTCAGATTTACACCCCTGGAGAAACCAAACTATGTTCTTAGCATTGGAAGGTCGGTAGATTTCCTCAGAGCTATTAATCACATGTGAGCAAGTTTACAAGGCCTATTTTTATTTTATTTTTCTATGTATTTTCATATTCAAAGCAGTGAGAATAATATTTTATGTGTAGATAAAACATACGGAATACAGATTATTCTTTATCTTGATGAAAAAACACCTTTCCATCTTTTTTTTTTTCTTTTTTTCAAGCTAACTTGAACTACAAATGCAAATTACCACATAGGGAATTTGCAACAATCTCTGGAGAACTTTATTCTTATAAACCACCAAATTACATTTACCAGTAGCTGTAGCTCTACTATTTATCTCTATGCTGAGATAAAATATAGATGATAATTTTTAATAACCTTAGTAATTTAATTAATTAATTTTTAATGCACTACTAGATTAATACATACTTGAAATGTATTTTATTTATCAGTTTTACATTCTGAACATGATTCTCAGTTGTCCTCTATGTCTTGCTTTTATATGAACACAGAGTGAACTAATTACTGTTAGACCATAGTGGCAATACTTTACGCCCCCTTTATATTGGTATAAAAATCTCCTGGAGATGATAAGCAGTGAAGAAATCTGTGCATATGACAACACAACACATAGTAAATGAGAACTAGGTTATCAGCATCTGTCTTTCCAGCTTGGAATACCCCAAAATATTTAGCATCACTGGTGTCTGCTCCCAGTCAAGAATCCTGCCCCAAACAAGAAGCAGGACAAACCTTGTTGAAGTAATTCTAATGGTATTAAATACTATTGAAATATTGTAAAACACTCTTTAGACCATAGGATGCAGGGAGTTGGGGTGAGCCAAGAGCAAACTAGCAAGAAAATAGAAAGTTAATTCCTGAAAGTTTCCAGTTCTTCTGTACATCTCTACCATAAGAATTGTGAAGACTCTGTATAGAGATGTTAGGTTTTGATTCCAGCACCGTCACGGAAGCACTGATGCATACACCAGGATAATACTGCAGAATATCTATTTTCAGAAAAAAGGAGATGAAAGGGATGCCCAAGTTATGTACCCCCATGCAGCTCTGCAAATAAGGCTCCTTATCTCCTGTGGAGATACTGCTCTCAAGCTGATGCACCACAGTAAACATCAACTCCTGTGTTTGGTCCTGTAGTAGGTGGCCTGAATGGTGCCCAAAGTTACAAAGATCTGTGCCACAGCTGGAAGAACAAAGTGAGACCTCATCTTTGTCTGATTTTGGGAACTAAAAAGCTCATTGCGGTGCTTCTTTAAATAAAGGGAAACTTCTTCAAAGAAAGCTTTCACTTTGGGGAAAAAGCCATTATATGATCCTAATATGGATTTGCAAATACCCTGGTAGGGACTGTAAACACTGCTGAGCCCCTGGTCTGCTTCCATGCCTCTGCCTGCCTGCCAGGGTGAAGCAGCTGCACCGCAAACCCCGTTTCACCAGCCCATCCTTGCTCCAGACTCAGACGAAAACCCTCACACAGATCAAGAAAAACACATCAAAGACTTAGCATTGTTTGGGAAAGAGGCAGAATTGGGGGGGGAGGGGAGAACTAAACACAACCAACTTAGTTTCCCTCCTGTAGAGGGGGGAAAAAGAAGAAAAAAAAAAAAGGTTTAAAATGTTTTCAATTTTGTCAACTGACAAGAAAATGTGAACCTCAGAAGTTCAGTAAGCTGTAGCTTGTCTGGTTTCACACAGAACTGATATAAACATTCCTAAAATGATTCATCCTGACATTAGAAAATGAAGAGGAGTGATGACAAACACAGGCATGCTATATAAAGGCAGCCAAAAAATAGTAGCTAGACTTCAGTCTGACTCATAGGAGCTGAACTCTGTTACACTGGGCTACCCCTCTTTTAACTAATGAATCCCGTAAGAAGCAAGTTTCAGAGAAAAAATGTTGATCTGAGGAGTTAATATTTTAAACACCTCTCTGCCTCAAAGGCTAGGATATTCTCTAACATGGCCCTGTTTATTTTTCTGTTTCGGGTTTCTTTACAGATTGGATTTTGTCTAAAAGCTTTTCCTGTTAGAGACTTGGCCTTACAGCTATCCTAATTTAACTGGCAGACATCAGCAGACAGTATAACCTCCCTGAGCGTGGGGAAATCCTAACCATAGAACATGATTTAAGTATCAAGGGTGTCTGGATGATCAAGGCAAGACCACCATGCCTTGAATACTCATTGCTTCAGCCAGAGCCCTCCCATTGCAGAGCTGACTCCTTGCAAGCAGCCCAGCTGCAGAAACATATCCCAAACACTTTTCCCTTTCGCTTTCCATTCCCTTTTACTCCTTGTTGTACAAACCCAAACACCTGCAGTCTAGCTAGTGGAAAAAAACACACCATAACACTGTGGGATGCTCAGGATGCATCACTGGTCAGCTGCAGTGCCAAGGAGGATCATTTTGGTCATCTGGGGTCTAACTTCTTCTGTAACATAAACCACAAACCCACACCCACTAGTTCCTGTGAGGCTGTAGTTTAGCATTTGCTACTTCACTCCAGTTGCAGTCTCAGTTGTTAAACTACTCTCAGTTTTCAAAACAATCTTTTTTTTTTTTTCTTTAGGTCTCAATCTATGAGCTTTTGTTCCTTGATTTCACTCTTGCACCACAAGAAAACACAAATCTTTACTGTAATAGATGTCTTAGGTTTGTAAATACACCAATAGTTGTAAGTTTAAAATACATATAATGTTGCATAAAATATATGCATTGTTGAATAAATAATATGAAATCACTTTCTTTGTTTTCTAGTAAGTCTGTAATAGCTCAACTGCTACTCTATTGCTGCTACGGATGCACTACAAAGATACACTTCTACAGACTACTCAGTATTTCTTTGCCTCTACAGCTCAACCGAGGTAAAAAACTTGCTGACTACCTTTTCACCCCAGCAGACATACTACATTTCACAGAATTATAGAATGCACAAGTTTGAAGGAACCCATAAGGATCATCAAGTCCAACTGCCTGTAACACAGTAAAAATGTTTCAATCCTAGCAATGTTCAGGCCATATAATTTAAGCATTTCAAGTTGCTAGCTAGTGGAAAAAACAAACCACAACCTTACGGGATGCTCAGGATGCAAGCCTTTGTCCCTGAAGGAGTAGAAGGCAGTAGGAGCAATGTTTCTGCCCAAGGCTGCCTCTCCAAGTCCTCCAAGGGTATGTGGACATGTTGCCAAGCAACACTGGCCTCAGCTGATAAATGCACGAAGAAGGAAACTGAATGGCACAAAAGGTTCCTTCTCCATCATCCCTGAGCAGAAACTACGGGCCATCTCCAGACTCGTGCTAACTGGCTCCCAGCGGTGTAAGGCACTCATGGAAAGAACCATCAATGGATCACCAGGTTTTCTAGTTGGATTACCAACACCTTGAGGAATGCTGTGTCCCTCCCAACTACCCCACCAGCACCCATAATATTTTGCCAGGCTAAAGCACAGACCTCAACCAGTCAGCTCGTCTTAATTTTAGGACAGCAAGAGGCAAGGCACTTCATTTCCTCTAATACTTTGTCCACATGTTAATTGTATTAATGTTAAAAAGTTGTGCTTGGTTTTTTCATTGTGATGTTCTCCTGCACTTCCTAGACCTCTCTCTAACCTGACCTAGCAGCTAACTTAGAAGCACCACCTCTGATGGGAGAAAACACACTTCTCTGCTAAAGTCAGTAGATGCTTGTTATATATCGTAAATTTACTTTTCTAGTATCGGAAAAAAACCTGCTTATGAGAGGGATCTGACACTTTCTTTTTACAGTATCTGCTGAAGGAGAAGTCAGGATTTAGTGAACTTGAATATAACAATTTCTGTGTTCCCTTGATCCAAAAGAGTCAGATTTGTAAGTTTAAATGAAAGTAAAGGTTTACTTCGGGCTTTTATACAGACTCCAAAACTATTAAGCTCAAAACCAAACCAAACAAACAAGCCTAAGGAAGTACGGAAGGCATCTGAAATATTAATCTATCCTATTTTTGTTTCACTTAAATTCTTTGTCAAACAGCTGCTAGATTTTCTACTTCTATGAAGAGCAGACAAGCTCTAGAGATTTCTTTAGTTTGCCAACAAGATACTTCACAATATCTGCATTTCCCTAAGTGCTCTGTAAATCATCTCATAAAGATAAGTTTCATAACCGTTTGCACAAGATATTTAACAAACCTTATTCGAATGTCATCATGTTAGATTTTGGTTTTATTGTATTTATTTGTCAGTATGAACTTAGCTCTTGATGTCCTTGCATACTTTTTACTCAGGCATATTTCCAACAATGTTTCATGTTTTCTCATGAAGTGTTTCAGAATTTGGCCCATAGGCTTTTCCTGTTGTGGATAGTTTATTTCTCAAGTTTACAGTATGGGACATGTATTTCTCCATCATCTTCAGTTTCGCTCCTTGCACAGTACTAAATTTCTTGCTTAAAAGAAGCTCAGAGCTAAAACTTCACTGCTAGACTGTTAATACCTTCACTGGTTTTAATTGGACTCTGGACTACCCAGGGATAAAGACAACCTTGGCTCTAACAAAACACTAGTTTTCTTTTACAAAAGAAAATGTTACTTTTGACATTGTTTATACTCATGTATTATTTGCTGAGACCTTTCTGACAAGGCATCAAGCCCAAAACCATAAATGTGCAGATCAGGGCCATCAGCTTGTAATCCCATCGTGTCTGAATCCAGACACCAAATGGATTAAATAGAGGTGTGGAGGTAACAAGGAAAACTCAATCTACAAAAAACCAAACCAAAACAAAAATCTTAAAGGTAGAAAATGTATGAATAAGAATTTAGGTACAGTACTATAATTTGTCATGTACATCCAGAAACCTTCTACCTACTCTGAGATGATTAATGGACTTAAGTTTCTCCACCTGGGGTTCAGTAATTATTACGTTATAGGATTTTAATTTGGGTACTAATCAGACAAAGTATTCTTCCTCAATAATATATATTTAGATTTTGTCTGTGGATCTGAGTATCTGCATATGTAAATTTGTCTTCTCCCCTCCTCAAAACTCAGCTTTCACTTATTAAAAAAGGCACACATAGTGGCCCCCTAAATTGCTACATGCTGTAAATGACATAGCAAGAATTTGACCATCCACGTATATGAGCAGAGAATTCAAGTCCCTCTGGACTTTCTCTTTTCTTACTCACACAGAACTGTATGTGGAAGAAAAGGAAGAAAAACATTGCACTACAAATCTTCCCGATGTGATCTGCTTCAAATTAACCATTTGTGCAAAAAGATGAAGAACCAGCAAAAGAGCAGAATTTATTGGAGCTTTTTATTACCAGACTATTCCAGCTTCCACTTCAATGGGATTTAAAAGCAAATTTGTTATGCAGCACTCAAGTAGGGGAAGTCAGAGCACATTATAGCACAGGAGAAAATTTCTAGTTTCAAAGAAAGTTTCAAACTACCTGTTGTGGGGAGCTGATCTCTGCTTACCTGCTAGCGGAATTAGGATCTAGACATTGAATGAAGGGCCAAAACTCTCTGGAGAATCTGAAGAAGCAGCCACTCATGCTAATATAAAGCAGATATTTCATAGAATCACAGAATTATCTAGGTTGGAAGGGACCTTTAAGATCATCGAGTCCAACCATCAACCTAAGACTGCCGAAGCCACCACTAAACCATGTCCCTAAGCACCACGTCTACACGTCTTTTAAATACCTCCAGGGATGGCAATTCCACCACTTCCCTGAGCAGCGAGTTCCAATGCTTGACAACACTTTTGGTGGAGAAATTTGTCCTAATATCCAATCTAAACCTCCTCAGTGCAACTTGAGGCCATTTCCTCTCGTCCTATCACTTCTTACTTGGAGAAGAGACTGACCCCCACCTCTCTACAACCTACTTTCAGGTACTTGTAGAGAGCAATAAGGTCTCCCCTCAGCCTTCTCTTCTCCAGACTAAACAACCCCAGTTCCCTCAGCTGCTCCTCATAAGACTTGTGCTCTAGACCCCTCACCAGCTTCGTTGCCCTTCTCTGGACACGCTCCAGCACCTCAATGTCTTTTTTCTTGTAGTGAGGGGCCCAACACTGAACACAGTATTCGAGGTGGGGCCTCACCAGTGTTGAGTACAGGGGGACGATCACTCCCCTAATCCTGCTGGCCACACCATTTCTGATACAGGCCAGGATGCTGTTGGCCTTCTTGGCCACCTGGGCACACTGCTGGCTCATATTCAGTCAGCTGTCAACCAACACCCCCAGGTCCTTTTCTGCCAGACAGCTTTCCAGCCACTCTGCCCCAAGCCTGTAGTGCTGCATGGAGTTGTTGTGACCCAAGTGCAGGACCCGGCACTTGGCCTTGTTGAACCTTATACCATTGGCCTCAGCCCATTCATCCAGCCTGTCCAGATCCCTCTGTAGGGCCATCCTACCCTCAAGCAGGTTAACACTCCCGCCCAACTTGGTGTCGTCTGTGAACTTACCGAGGGTGCACTCGATCCCCTCATCCAGGTCGTTGATAAAGATATTAAAGAGAATCAACCCCAACACTGAGCCCTAGGGAATAAAGTCCTGAAGTCTGAAGGCTGGGATCTTTGCTTTAGGTTCTTTGTTTTGGTTTTATTTTTTGTTTTATATGTGCCACTTCCATGCCATCTGCCTCTATTAACTCTGTCTCGTAAAGCTACTAATCAGTGGCTATGCAGAGTAAGTCTTAAACAGGGAGGCAGTGAAAGTTCAACAAGAGTTTATACAAGTTACCTGTGCCTAAGTCTCAACAAGAGTAACTTGGGATACATGTATATGTTAATTAAAAAAAAGGCACCAAAGGACAACTTCTATGCTAAAACAGTATTAATCTGAAAAGACAACATCAAACTTAGGATATACCTCCCTTGGAACAACAAATGAGATCCTGGACTTACATATATGAGTAAACTGCAAAGACATTTATCCAAAATATTTAAGGCTGCACTGTTCACAGGAACAGAAGAGGTGGTACTTTTTCTACATTGAGCATCAACTTCTTACAATGTAGGTTAACATCTTCACATTAAGCCTTTTATCTCAGTAACAAGTGACTTTTTAATTGTTTCCAAAAGGGATTCTGGATGCTTAAAGGGGAACTGCAGGAGAGGAGGAGGCATCCTACCAAAGGTATTGGGTCAGAAGGAATGGTGGAGACAGGAATGAAATCTCTATGTAAAGTCACATCAGTGAAGGTTGACCTATACAGACCAGGCAATGCTTTTCCTCTGCCTGAACAGCCTGAGCTTAGTGGCCTAAGATTTATTGTTTCATCACTTCCAACAAAATGATGTCCTGAATCTCAGAGAAATTCAATATGGATTATTTGCCTGAGTGACTTCAACAAAGAAAGGAATTGTGGTTGGGTCACTGAAATCACTAGACAAGAACTACACAGTGCAGAATTCAGTTCCCAGAATCTCCTAAAGCCTTCCTCCTCTCCAGCACCGACAGCATCTGAGGGGGGGGGGCCCAGGGAATAACTCTATCACCTTCTCTAGTCAATGCAGTAATGTGATCCGGAGGATTTAAGGTCTGGCTCCTATCCTGAATGTCTCTGGGAAGAGTCTCTCGCCCTCATACTACAGAAGTATGGATTAGTCAAAAGCACTCCCCTTTGTCTGTTTTGCACAACAAGAGTGCCAGTCTAGAGGAGGTGTTGTCTCAGTGTCTACATGAAATGCACACAACTCTTGATCTCATGCCTTGGGTGCTAAAGTAATACTTCAGGTATCTTGTTATGGTGAAGTGTCAAAATACCTGAAAAGATAATTTATTCTACACACACACAATTGTCAGAAATGAAAGAGGACAATCCCTTGATTGTCCCTTGCGACCTAACATTTTAGCTGAAAAAAAAATAACTCACTATTCCAAATAGCAGATCTATGTTGTCACCCTAAAACAAAACTTAATGAAGCCTTTCCATCAGCAGTTCAACTTCAGCAAAGAGAATACTGCCAACCGACTCATTCAACCAGCTATGCTTTCCTCCGTAGCCACCACTGTAAAAGGCAGCAGTAAAGAAGCTTTGATGAAAGACTCAGTTCACTACTGCATGTACAATCAGGACTAATCTTCTTTTCTCCTCAGAGGTGATACTTCTAGTTTAGAGGTGGTACCCACTGAAAGAACAGTTTTGAACAGTTTGCACTGTTCCTTGCATGCACCAGAAGGAAGGATTTTAAACTTTAAGCTGTTCAGCCAGCAGTTTAAGCGAGCTCTGAATTCACACCACAACAGCAGAACAGTATCTCCTATCTTGGTGCAATGTAGATTTCAGTTCAGATGGGAAATGGGGGCACGACAGCAGCTAGTGACAACCAAAACTGTCACAAATTTTAGATAACAGGTTATTTGATCCTGCATTTGTGGATGTTTGTTGCAGAGCAGAAGTTTTCACCAAACCTCAGATCTGAGCCATCTCCAAATTTAGAAGGATTCGTCTCTTGGTCTTGTCCTTATTTCAAGGTCTGTCACAATCTAAGTTCCATATGAAATGATGCAATTGTTTCCTACCTTCTTTTGCCACAAGCAAATCAACACTACTAAAACAACAAGGTTACTAAGCTTTATGAGGTGCTGGGAGTAGACACCAGTCTTTTGGTAGCCAAGCTGTCTAAACTGCAGCTTGTGAGAGTTTGTGGCTTGCATTGATCTTCTTGTAGATTCAGCAGAGACCACATGAAAGGACCAAGCACATTTTCTGAAGAACTTAACATCTGCAAAACACAAGGCTGTTTCCACAAGGCTTACTGCCAATCATTTCATGCCAATGCAAGAAATTTCAAAAACATAGCAGAAAAAGTGACTTCTCTTGTAAGATACTAATATATATTCTAAACAGGAACCTACTTCTGAAGTCATTCATTAGCAAAAAGGGACGTGCACAGCCATAAATGGTCATTACTATAGCTTCATGCTGCTGTAAAAAATCAGTAGTGTGGTTAAGTGTCTGGAAAGAGAGAGAACTCAATACTAATGTAAGAAGGAGATGGAAAGAAAGCCAATGCTACCATAAACTGCAAGCCTGAGTATCTTCTGTTACGAACCAGAAGAGTTAACAAGTTAACAAGTTAAAACAAAGAGCAACCATAATGAAGTCAGAGGAAATAAACACTTTCCAAAATGTAAAAAAAAAAAGATGGAAGAATCTCCATAAACTGATTTTTTTTTCTTGGTTTTGGTAAGGGGTGGGGCTTTGTATACTAAAGAAAGTGGAAGCAACGCTTTGGATATATGAACTGTAATGAAGAACCATCCTCACTACTAGAAATTGGTACTATCGCTGGTGCTTGTTTTCTTTTTCAAGGGCTTTAAAGATTGCTGTAGACAATGACATTTAAACTGTATTCCACAGCAGATGAGTTCCACACTTTCTTCCACAGAAGTGTAAAGAAATGTCAGCCTTGGGAAGCAGTGCACTAAAGAGATAATTTCTGATGTTTCTTTGGATAGTCTGATCTCCAGACCATATTATGCACTTGGTCTGAAAGACAAATCTCCTTAAAAAAGTTCATCAAGGGGAAACACACAAAAATCATTTGTCCCTTTACAAACCCTTAACTAGAATATTTATTTATAGAAAATATTTCTCCCCACTACAGATCAAAATAATTGAAGCTGACTGTATTCTGCTCAGATTCAATTGTAAGATGCAATAACATCCTATCTAAAATAAGTAAACTGGACACAAGAGAGTACAGGACCGGAAATGTTACTCCCACTGTTTTACACAGCATAGTAACAGTTGTGTACGGCTGTGTATAGAAACGGGTGAAAGAAGCACAGTAAAACATGTTAAAAAGAAAGCATTTTGTCAAAGTGAAATCACAGACAGTGGAGCAGTGAAGACAATATGAAGTTAGTAGCCCACTATGAACTACCTACAACTGGCCAGCAGGTCACTTGCAGGAATCTCTTCATTACTATTCCCAGCCTTTCCAATGGATAACAAAGTCAAGGAGTCACACTAGTGAATAAAAAACAGTGGAACCACGTTTCAAAAATGGAGTTAAAAAATGCCGGCTTCCACATCGATCATGAGAGAAAATTGGGATCTCCAAGTGCCTGAACTTCAGAGTGTATAAGTGACATTGCCAGCAGGTCGAGGGAGGTGATGCCTCAGCACTGGTGAGGCCACACCTGGAGCGCTGTGCCCAGTTCTGGGCCCCTTAGCACAAGAGAGAGACATGGACATACTGGGGAGAGTCCAACCAAGGGCCATGAAGACAATTAAGGGTCTGGAGCATATCTCCTACGAGGAAAGGCTAAGAGAGCTGGATCTATTCAGCCTGGAGAAAAGAAGGCGTAAGGGGACCTTATCAATGTGTACAAATACCTAAAGGGAGGGTGCAAAGAGGATGAAGTCAGGCTCTTTTCAGTGGTGCCCAGTAGAAGGACCAGAGGCAGTGGGCACAAACTGAAACACAGGAGGTTCCCTCTGAACGTGAGGAAACATTTTGTTGCTGTGAGGGTGACCAGAAGCAGGTTGCCGGGGGGGGGCTGTGGAGTCTCCAGCCTTGGAGATACTCAAAAGCCATCTGGACATGGTCCTGGGCTACTGGCTTTAGGTGGCCCTGCTTGATCTCCAGAGATCCCTTTCAATCTTAACCATTCTGTGATTCTGTGACATGAAGCCTTTGACAGCAGAGCCAGGTCACAGGTTAGCAAAGGAACTAGACTGGCAGCTCTGAGTTCAGAGCAACACGGATTTTGCTTCTCTAAATTCCCATGTGCATTTGGCACCAACGACTTCTGCTCATTCCTTCCATCAGCAGGGGGAAGAACACTTTCAATTGACGACATGGAAAAGAAAATAAATGCCACTGCACACATTTCTGAACAATGCTTACCTCTTTTTGCTTACTCGGTTACGATTCAGAGCTCCCTCTGGCTCCAAGTGAAACATGTGGAAGCTTTGCCAGGGTGCGGTGGGAGCGGGTTCAGGCCCTTCACACAGTCTCCCAGTGTTTTCCTCCACCCGGCATTATGTAAGAAACTGAGCTAAACTGTAAATATTACACAGCCTCAAAAAGGGAAGGGACTAGTAAAATATCTGCATGACTCCTTCACGCTGACTCACCTCTTCCTTTTTGGTTACATTCCTCGCTTAAGAGTATAAAGATATACCTGAACTGGTCACGTCTTGTCTTTTAAGCATACTCCAAGCACAGTGAGGTGTTTCATCAGCTTAGACGGGACATCACACACAGCCTAAGCAGGACAAGAGCACCAGCAAGAAGGCTGCAGCCTTCCCCCTAGCTCTGCCACAGTCATCGCTGCACTGCGCTTCCAGCATCCCAAGCCCCACGCACCCCTCATGCCGCTCTCGCTGTGGCTCCGAGCCCCACGCTCCTACACCAGCCTAGAAAAATAACCCAGGGATTATCATCACCCGACAAAAGAGGCAGCAGTAGTGTTCCAGCTTGCTTGGTAACTACAAGTAGGTCAGATGGGAGCGGAAAAAATACTGAGTTAAGCTACTGCCTACACACTCTATACGCACACTCCCATGTCTGGTATCCTATTAAACAACAGGAAAAAAGAAAAGCTTTCTAAACAGGACAGCAGCCCAAGGCATATTCTATGACCTCAAAAGACATGTGGAAATGACCGTCCCCTGCTTAGGCTGGGCAAAAAGATTGTCATAAACCTAGACATTTCAAATCCTCATTATGCTGTAAAACAGCCATTTACCCAATAACAGCATTTCTCCAGCATAGTTGATGTTCTACCGAAATATGTTTGTGGCAATAAAAATGATGCTCAGTAACTCAGTGGTAACTTCGTATCTTGTAATAGTTAAAACATGTATGTGATCTTGAAGGATATGCTGTTATGCTGAAGGATATCACTGTACTTTAAAATGTAAAGCACTAAGCATGAACAGAAATCGCCCGTACTACATACTTAAAATATAACGCATTGTGCATGAGTGGAAATTGCTAGTTCTAACGTTACATATTTAATACGTGACTGTAAAAATTCCACCAACTGTGACTTACCAACCAGACATGTATCTGAAATATACTGTATATTATCTGAATATGAGTTATTTATATTCACTAAGAAAACTCAGACTCATAACAAGAGATCTATTTTCCATAGCTCCTAGATCTAGAAGTTTTTGTGCAAAAATCACTTTTCATAACATGCATTAATATAGTATGCCATTTTAAATACTGGATGAAATCCTCAACTCATACAAAGAACCTGACTTCAATAAAACACCCTATTCAACTTCATCCTATAATCTAACCCAGTAGGTCCGTGTCAGCAGTCTCTTTTCTGACAAAAACTCTCATCACAATGAATAAGAAGTTTTGCCAGAGAAAAAAACCTACTGAACCAGGAGTAATATCCTTTGATGACATTATTTCTGGAAATTAGAATCACACGATCCACTGTCTTAGCAGCATCCTAGTACAAGAAGAGTAAATCTTTACAACAGTCCCATAGTTTCCAAGCTGTGCAATTACTACTAATGATCAAATTATTACCATTATTTTAATTTCCACTGAGACGGACAGTGAGAAATCAAGAACGTGATGTTTAAATGTTGATATGTTGATGTTTAAATACGATATGTCCACTGGTATAGAACAGGTGTAACTATTAAATATAGCTATGCTAGGGCCAAACAAGTGTAAAGAGCAGTGTGAGACATGCTAAACTCTTTAAATTTATTTTCTGATCACTAATCATAGAATCACAGAAGGGTTTAGATTGGAAGGGACCTTAAAGATCATCTAGTTCCAACCCCCCTGCCATGGGCAAGGACACCTCCTACCAAACTAATAAATAATATAAATAAATACTGATTGAAACATTCTGCACAAAAAATTCCATCAGTACTGCAATGCACATCATTTCTCAGCACTGCAAATCTAGTTATCTTCACGGATTATACAGCGGAAAGCCTTAAAAATTGCCTACTGGGGTTAACACCAGATAAATAACACATAACTCTGCTTTCTATCGGTTAAGTGAATAGCTAGGAAAATTGCAAAAGTCAGGCTATGCAAGTGCCAATATTGCTTCATCAAGCTATACAGAGGCAGCTTCCTTTAAGTGAGATTCACTCCCACATTTACAGCACAAAGTTTATTTTTGCATGCAATTTAGTGTGGGTTCCCTTGTGACAGTACCTGCCTGCCGGCTCGGCATGTAGATAAATAAATGAAAAAAACAAAACAAAATAAAACAGTCCACAAAACCAAAGAGCTGGGAGGGGACAGGACCTGGTTGTGTCCTCTGAATCTCAAGTAACATTAAAACATCTCAGCTGTTCCACAGTACTAGGTACAATTCGATGGAGATAAAGTATCAGTGACCAGTCCAAAGAAAAGAATCAAACAGGAATCTCCATGGTCTTCTTGAAGAAGAGTATCAGTTTCAGGTGATCCTAAATTATTCCCTTTGGATGAAAAAGGCTGCCACTAATATTCAACCTTAGACTCTGCATTCTGTAACAACAGAGCCAGTGAAGTAGTGATTTTCTGGCAGCATCTCCCAGGTCTCTGCACTGCTCACTCCTGGAGAACTTCAGAAATGTTTGTAAACAACACAATACAATTCCACTCTGTCTCCAGGGCGTCCAGTTCCCATTCTAGATAAATTGAGCTGAGTAAGTAATAATCCCACTGTTGTATGACTTCACTGGTATATCACTTTAAGACATCGATATGTCTCTTAATATAAAAATAAAGCAGAAGACTATTTTAGAAATTTCTTTTTTAAACCTGATGTTTTTCTAACTTTGGGAAAGGCAGTTGTGGGAATGTCTTTCCATTGAATAGGAAAGATGGCAGAAAATTTATTACAATTTGTGCTCATTCTGCATTAAGGTCTACCAAAATGGCTGAAATCTCTTTTATGAAACAATGATCAAAATCACATGGATTTTATTTATTTATTTATTATTGTTTTTCACTTATGGAAGACTTTGAAAAAAGTTCCTATTATCATTTTCTCAACAGTGGAGAAAATTAAATATGTATTGAGTACTGTCATACATAATAATCATCCCATTTCATATTCATCGGTATCCTCATAAATGAAACATGAGCTCTTTGGGAGGGAATTTTCACCTTGAAGGCAATGAAGACCATTCGCTTACCAAATATAAATAAAAGGGAAAGTACAGAAAAAAAAATTGTATTTCTTACCATTGTAAGGGTGAATGGATGGCTTTCCAGTGCGGACACTCTTGGACAGTGTAGAATAACATACTGAAACAAAAACAGCCAGAGAAAATAAAATGATAGCAAAGATATGTTCAAAACATTTGGTGATGGGTTAGTGCATACAAAGTGAAAGTCATCCCTATAGACAATGCTACATGAATAGCAGTGATTTTTTAGGGGCACAATAACTCACCTGACCAGGCCTTGCTTTAAAGTCGTCTTTCATCATCCTTACTTCCAGGACATTGGAGGGATGGCTTATCACTGAAGTTATTGTGACGGGTTTATTGCTGCGGATGTAGCGGTACAGCCTTTCCACACAGTACAAGCACAGAGGTCCAGAAATCCAAAACCAGGTCTATGGGAGAACAAAAATATGTTACCTCAAGGACTTTTCATTTTATGTTTTCTAATTTCAAAACTACATGAGTGCTTGCAGGACCTCATTTCACATCTATTGTGGAACAGTGTTTTGGTCACAAGTAACCTCCACATCTCTCTACGTGCAGAAATCCAAGCACATTATGGAGGCTTAATCAGTCTAACTGGCAGCATCATCCACAAGCACAAACGATTTCAATCATAAAACTCATCAGGAACAAAATGCTAATGAACTCATTTGTAACCATGTTACTCTGGTTTTGTATAGTTAGATTGCAACTGGTTTGAGCAGTGAAGGACACAGTGCCTACACTGGTTCAAAATCTAACAGACCAGAGTACTATAAAACTGGTTAACCTTTATCAAAAAACACTTTCTAGCTTGCAATATTATTTGACTATTACCTTCTTTTAACCACCTCAGGTACAAGCGAAAAACTAAGAAAGAAGCAATTCTTGTGCTATAGAATTTATGCCTGTATTAAGCTAGTGTAAAATCATAGACAAGGGAGAGAAATGGGCGCTTTTGAATCACGATTCATATGCCCCTGTGGAAGATGTGTACGCTAGACAAATAATGCCCTGGAAATACCCGTTTCTCTGCAGTGATTATACGGGGAGCCCTGGGTGACTGCCTCAGATGGAGACATTTGCAGCTGCTCAGCTAAATCCCATGCTAAGAGTCAATTACTAACAGCTCATGGCAGAGCTAACTACTAATTCCACATCTGCTCAGTCATTCAAGCCATGGCACTGAAGTGCCCTCGACCCTCATCTTCCCTTCCCAATTTCTGAAGTTACACATCAGCATCTCTTGCAACTAGCAGAGTATTTAATTTCCTCAAGCACCTCTGGCCTTAAAAACTTCAATAGCTCACAAGACCTAAGGCTTTTTTTTTTTAAGACTTGGTATTGCTAAGTGCATAAAACACTTCCAACTCCAAAAAAGTCCTAAAATAAAGTTATGGGCTGCCAGGAGAACACTGAGTGGCCATTTCTTTTCATGGCTTTTGTTTTCCCATAAATGGCTCTAAAGTAGACATCTTAAGCCCCAAAGAATGCCCCAAAGTTTGATGTCCTGTGGGTCATACGGAGCCAGCTATACATTGATGTGTGTAATTCAGGAGTATTACCACAACAAAATACAAATCCAAAGAACTTGGTTGGAGGAATTCAATGTAGAATTGACTGTCTCTTATTATGATTACATGCTCCATAGTAAAATGGGTTCCACTGCAGCTAGCAAGGGACATATGTGTTCTACAGAAAACGATTACAAAAATATGAAACTCCTCTGAGGTGTGTTATGGAACCACCTTGAATGGTGGGCCTTGGACTTGTGAAGGCCGTATTCCCAAACTTCCTCAGGCTACTTGCCAGTACATCCCAGCTCATCTTTTCTCAAAAGAAAAAGATAAATTGGACGAAGAAAAAGCTGCTTTCACAAAACATAAAGAAACAAAAGGAAAACAGAAAACAGAAAAAGAAAAGGCTTTTCTATCCCCACTGCCATCATGCTCATTTACCCATGCCACATATAAAACAAGCCTGTCTGCAAACAACAGTCTATACAAAGCCAAACCACAAGCAACTGCAACACAGAAATGAGTATTAGGACTTACATCCATGTGGTAAAAAAGAGAACAAATGGAGTTTGATTATTTCAATTAACTACTGTCGCACAATGCTTACAAAGGGACCTTATGAATATGTTATATAAATGTTTGCTCTGAAGTGCTATGCTGTAATTTAAAGTCACATTTATAGCAAGACCAATACATCTCTTAGCGTGTCATACAAAAAAGAACATTACAACCAATCTCTTGACATTTTTCCACCCTATTCTATGCACCGCATTGTAATGCAGTTCAACGTTTAACACAGATTGTTTTTTCCCCACCAAATCTTTGAATGCCTGAAAAGGTTTTAATAATATTTTCCATTATTAAAACATCTGGTCTGGAAAAGCAATGATTAGTGGTTATGGCTGACTGAAAGACTTGGCATGGCTTGTAATACCTGAAACGTCGGATCATACAGACCTCTGGGAAGTGTGACTGGAACTTGGGTTCCTCGGAACAAATTCTCATAAAGTTATTTTGTACAAAGGGTTCTGGTACTGGTAAGTCCTCTGGGAAAGGCTCAGTAGTATAGTCAGGAAACGACTCCTCAAAAGCCTTTGGCACCGTCATATTCTTTTGGAGTGTTTTGTTAGGATTAAAGCAACCAGGAGGGTGTTCCTCTAAGTTGGTCTGGTACTTGAGCACCCCCCTACAGGAAAATAAAAAAAGCAAAGACACTGAAGTAACAGTCGAAACAAAGAAACTTATCTTAAGTCAGAGAGGGTTTTAGAAAGCAGTCACAATGGTCATCTTCTGTAAGAACTTTTATTCCATTTGCTTTCAGGACTTTCAATGAGATCGAAGCTTTGCAACAATAGAGCCCTTTGTCACTAGAGGCAAGGTTTAACTTTTCCAACTCACTTGGCACTCCCCCCACTGAACAGCCTCAAGCTTAATACAGATTGAAAGGGGGAGATATAGTGGGAGCCTTGAAAAAAACTAAATAATCACATTTCCAGTTCAATCACACCCAGGCTGTTTTCACTCATCCTCCCTACAGTCAGCAAACCCGGTTTTTTGAGGCAATTTGTAGCAGAAGTGGCCTACGTTGCCAAATCATAAACTGTAGGAATGTTCCCACTACTTAGTGTTTATCAGATTTGCACACAACGGTATAATTTGCTCCTTTGAATAACATATTGTTAAATAGATAGAAGGAAAAAACAAAGCTCTGCATGATAGCCAAGAAACCTTTCCTGCAAATTATTCAGCGGGGTCCATTCTTGTTTCTTTAAGCTAAAGTTAAATTTATGCTTGATAGACCAAGGCCAATGGTGTGTGGTTCAACAAGGCCAAGTGCCAGGTCCTGCACTTGGGTCGCAACAGCCCCATGCAGCGCTACAGGCTTGGGGAAGAGTGGCTGGAAAGCTGCCCGGCAGAGAAAGGACCTGGGGATGTTGGTCGACAGTCAGCTGAACATGAGCCACCAGTGTGCCCAGGTAGCCAAGAAGGCCAACAGCATCCTGGCTTGTATCAGAAATGGTGTGGCCAGCAGGAGTAGGGAAATGATCGTCCTCCTGTACTCAGCACTGGTGAGGCCCCACCTCGAATACTGTGTTCAGTTTACAAGAAAGATAGTGAGAGTCTGGAGCGCGTGCAGAGAAGGGCAACAAATGTGGTGAAGGGCCTGGAGAACAAGTCTTATGAGGAGCGGCTGAGGGAACCGGGGTTGATCAGCCTGGAGAAAAGGAGGCTCAGAGGAGACCTTCTCGCTCTCTACAATGACCTGAAAGGAGGCTGTAGCGAGGTGGGGGTTGGTCTCTTCTCCCAAGTAACAGGTGATAGGACAAGAGGAAATGACCTCAAGTTACACCAGGGGAGGTTTAGATTGGATATTAGGACAAATTTCTTCACCAGAAGTGTTGTCAAGCATTGGAACAGGCTGCCCAGGGAATTGGTTGAGTCACCATCACTGGAGGTGTTTAAAAGACATGTAGACGTGTTGCTTAGGGACACGGTTTAATGGTGGACTTGGCAGCCTTAGGTTAATGGTCAGATTTGATGATCTTAAAGGTCTTTTCCAACCTAAACAATTCTATGATTCTATGATTGTAGTAAAATCAAGTGAGAACTTTGCAGTTGTGGCTAGAAACTACGAAGAAAGTGGAAACCTGAGACTCTCTGGGATATTTCAACACATGAATGAATCATTGAAAATGAGGAAGAACCCATAATACTAGTAATAAAATTCCTCGGAATACTACTTGCCTCCAAATCTGGATTTGATGACAGTAAAAGCACAAGGAGAAACATTTAAAAAACCAGGGTGCTCAATGACAGCTGTATAGGATGACGCTGGGTGGGAAATAAGGCACACTGACACAATGTCTGGTGATACATGCCCTCTGAGTGCTAGGCTATGTTTTGAAGGCTCATCTCAAGTATACGACCAAACATAAGGACATACGTTTCCCCCTCCTTTCCCCAACACACGCACATAGCAGCAGCAGTGACAGAGTTTAACTCACAAGATGAGAGAGAAGTAGAGTATCTGCAATATTCCAACCTTAAATGGGTTCTGACAGGCCACTGGCAATCTTCCCTACTGAAATGCAGTCCTGACAGCTAGTAACAAGGTTCCCGCATGGTCCAGTGAATAATGTACAGCTTGGAAGTTAAACCCGCTCTTTCTAAACTCCACATCTGACCCTGGGAGAATCACTTGGGAAGTGTCCATGTCCCTACACCCATGCTTCTGTCTGTATTTATTGCCCAGTCATGCCTATCGCTTGCATCTGGCATCACTGCTGGTCATCGCATATTTGCAAAGTGACAGATACTCCTAGCATTATGCTAGTTCCCTGCTCCATAAATATTATGGTGCCTCATGGATTTAGCTGGAATTCACAGCACACGCGATATTTTTTCAGTCAACCTTGTGTACATGCCTGCCAGCTGCCCTCACAGCATCTCTGTTCTCAGAACATCCTGAAAGCAGATTCAAAGTTTTTCTCGAGACGTGAATAGCTGAACTGCAAACATGAGCATCCCCTCCAGTGATCTCTACTTTGTTTAAACTATTACAAACATGCTAACTGAGTGGCAAACTGGGATGACAAAGCTGCCTGTTAACAGCAGCTGCAATGACTCCCATTTCTGAAGCTGTCAAGGAAAGGCAAGTTGCCTTACACACCCAAGATCAGTTCCCAGAAAGGCTGAGTTCTGCACAACTCTTAAGGATACATCCTCACATATTTATTCGGTACAATACTTGAATACACAAAAATCAGTATGTGGATGTCAGTAAGTAGGAGACAGACATCTTAGCAAACAAAAACGGGAGAGACAAAAAGGGCAAGTCATATGAACGTGTCCTACTAGCTGAGCAAAACAGCATGCAGTCTATTTGCATGGGCATACATCAACCTCTGCCCCAATTTTCCACCCCCGAAACAGAGACAACATTCACTTCTGGCTAGAGCTGGAAAATATCTATCACCATTTCTTGAGATTTTAATGATGATAAGCTACAGGTCAATGGTTCTCAATGTTTTTACAGGGAACTACACTGCTCCTATCTTCTCATCCATCTTCCACTGCTCAACTCAAGGTGAGTTGCTTGAGGGGTCTCTTAAAGGTCAACGTGTAGGTGGCATCTTAAGAATTTTCAGCCTTTGGAAGACAAATCCTTGGATAACACTACTGACTCTTATTCTCAGCTACTATGAACCAGCATAACCCACTTAATTCCACAGTAATACCAAATTTGGATCAGCTGAGGATCAGGCTCTAAATGCTTTGTATGTTTTATAGCTCCTTATATTGCTACTAGAAACATCAAGTTTCTGTTTTAACATAAACTATTTTTTCTTGTTGCTATTACTGGCTTAAAACACAGATAAATTAATGTAGATATGCAGTAAGCCTTAAGATACTAAAATATTTGAAAGTCATGTTGCAGGAAGTACAAGAACAGCAAAAGTCTTTAAGGATACTTCCCCGAGAGATTCTCTTCTCCCTTAGGGTAGGGATGAAAGAACAAACCAATAATATACAACAGATGAATCACGTCACTTTATATACTGCTGAGAAGCGCTTGGCTACGCTAAAGAAGAGGATACTATAAGAACATAACTATAATAGTTTGAAACAAAACAGGAATCCAGGAATACTGTGGAACTACTCAAAAGGAGGGAGTCCCAAGACAGGTAAATCCTCACCCAATCTTTCTGCACACTCCAGCCACAGGAAATGCCTTGCTCTGTAGAGTAACTGGTTGTGTGTCTGCCAGTCTCTTCAGATATGCCATGCAGGAGTCACTTGGCACCTAAGCATGTGTGTCTAAGCTTCCTTTATTCTCAGAAGAGATCTTCTAATCAATATCACTAATCGAGCCCAGAAATCAAGCCAGCTCACTAAATGTAGATCTTTGTAGCAGCAGGTTAGCTAAAGCATTCTCGAGGCTCCATTGACGGTATTTATTAGAACTCATTAGACTATAATGGGAGACAGACACTTAGAAAACAGAGAGACCTACATGTGGATTGAGAGCAGCCCTGAGGAGAAGGACCCGGGGGTGTTGGTGGATAAGCTCACCATGAGCCAGCAATGTGCACCTGCAGCCCAGAAAGCCAACCACACCCTGGGCTGCATCAAAAGAAGCGTGGCCAGCAGGTCGAGGGAGGTGATTCTGCCTCTCTACTCTGCCCTCCTGAGACCCCACCTGCAGTCGGACATCCAGCTCTGGGGGCCCCAACATAAGAAGGACATGGACCTGTTTTTTTGGAGTGAGTCCAGAGGAGGGCCACGAAGATGATCAGGGGGCTGAGCACCTCTCCTACAACGACAGGCTGAGAGTTGGGGTTGTTCAGCCTGGAGAAGAGAAAGCTCCGGGGAGAGCTTATAGCAGCCTTCCAGTATCTGAAGGGGGCCTACAGGAAAGATGGGGAGGGACTCTTTATCAGGGAGTGTAGCAATAGGACAAGGGGTAAGGGTTTTAAACTGAAAGAAGGTAGATCTAGAGTAGGTACCAGGAAGAAATTCTTTACTCTGAGGGTGGTGAGACACTGGAACAGGTTGCTCAGGGAAGTTGTGGAGGCCCCATCCCTGGAAGTGTTCAAGGTCAGGTCGGATGGGTCTTTCAGCAATCTGGTCTAGTAGGATGCATCCTTGCCCATGGCAAGAGGGTTGGAACAAGATGATCTTTAAGGTCCCTGCCAACCTAAACCATTCTATGATTCTATGATTTAGGCATCTTAAACTTGAACTGACTCCCACTCTCCATGAGTCACTCTTCTCCCACTTTTAACTGACACTCAGTTTTTTTAGATTTGCACTGAGAGGCTTTCCAACTTAACATTAAGGAGGCTGTGTACAAGAAGACGCCTGTTTAATGCCTGGTGTGTTCCTGCAGCCTTGGTTTGTGAACTACTCCAACTAGACTTCTTCCTTCATGAAGCGGCAACATGATTAGGAAGACAATGGGCAAAGGATAATACAGTGAGGGAGATGAATTAAATTGGACATGAAAAATACTCCGAAGGCAATCACTGGAACAGATTGCCTAGGGAGGTTAGAGGATCTCAGTCACCAGATGTTTTCAAGAAGTTAGACAAACAGCTGTCAAGAGTAATTTAGCAAAAGTTTATCCTGCTCCAGTATGGGGAGAACAGGTTACATCCATCTTCCCCCGCTACGAACAAGAGCTATGCCACAGAAAAAAAAACAAACCAAAAAACAAAAAACCAAACAAAAAACCCTACAAAGAACTGGAATTGTGTCCAGGAATTTCAATTCTTTTGAACTAATTATTTCAATTCACCAGATCTCAAGCTGCATTTGTTTTGTTCATCAACATATTCCTACTGTGATCTTGCCAGGCCTAATTACCTTTCACTGTTTACTTTAAGCAGTGGTGCTCAGTCTTGCACAGACATTCCAGCATCCCATGTTTCAGTAGATGTTTGGTGACATGAAGCAATAAACCTTGTTCAAAATACACCGTCCCTTCCCTATACCAGTCTCTGCACCTACATCCACAAAGGAAACTTCAGAGACGTTAACGGACCAGATTTTCACACAGCGTAACTTGTGGAAGCTGCTTTACCTTGTGCGAAAGCTGGACTGCTTTGTGCCAGATACAGACCTGACCATCAGCTTCATGGCACATGAACACTCATCTCATGTTTGTGACACAAAGAAGTAAAACTAGTAAATTTTGTATCACAACAATGAGATAGAGATGATTAGGGACAGGCCATTCCTTCCTTCTACTTAGGAGTCAAAATGGAAGGTAGAGAGGAAAGTGAAAGGGATGAGCAACTTTACTTCACATCCTCCTCTCAGTAGCCAGGTCAGAGGGGGCAGAAAAGAAACAATAATGTTTTCTTGATTTCCCACTAGAAACTGGTAAAATAGACAACGAATAAACTTGAAAGTGAAGAAGTTTGTGCTAGCTAGCTGTAGTAACACACAATTCTCCAAGCTACAGTCTGAACATTATTTAAATGATAACCTGTTGAAAAACTGAAGAGCATAGCATCTTGCTGAGAAGTTGGCCCACTGTGCACAAGCGAGCTCGGGAAAGGCAGTAATCAAGAGAACTGCTCTTTCTGGTTGTGCTTCAGGAAAAGGGACAGTGTGTTCCATTTACTTACCCAGAAACATGCAGCATCAGCAGCATATAGAAGACAAAGAAAAGGTTGTGTGTATACCAGAAGATGTCATAGTTTGAAACCCTGAAAAGAATAAACCACGGTTCAATGTTGTTTCACTCAGATGGCATCACTGCTAATTAAAAGCAGATCTGTGCACATAGAACATCATTATACACCATGTAGTCATGTAGAGTAGTCAAAGCCCAGTATGTGTTCCTCCAGGCACACTGTACTTGCACACAATTAAGTGCTGAGAAGAACAGGGGACTGGCACAGAAGTAAGAAGTTGAGAAAGAGAGATGAAGGACACAGAACACAGAGCCAGCTGAAGGACCCTTCCAAAATTAGCAGACTTCACTGCTTTCATAGGTCCTACTTAGTCCTTATCAGATCCTTACAGCTAGAATAGTTCTTCAATCTCCAGGTTCAAAATTCAGCCTCTTTAGAGTGGGTGCCTCCTTCCATTCTCCCTGCCCCAATACAGGGCTGCGGTGTTTAACGCGTCACTACTGGTACAACATACAAACAGGTAGCATAGACAGCAGCAGAAGGGCTGGTGGGAAAGGTCAAAGAAACTTGTGAGGGTATGCAGTAGAAGGAGATACAGGAGGAAAGGGAACTAGAGCAAGGAGGCAACAAGAGGACAGTTGGGAGAATTTCCAGGGCAGGAGGCCACATACGGTGGGGCTTCAGGACTGATGGTCTTGGGAGGAACAGGAAGAACATTACCACTGTGAGGATCAAGAGACGTGAAAGGGAAAGAGGACCTACTTTCATCAGTAATTTGTTAGGTAATGTTGAAAGAACCAAGACCAAAGAAAATACTCATCTGGAACTGTTTTCTGTTAAGCCTGTTTGTTTTTTCTTGAGTAAAAAAGTCACCAAAAAACAACCACCAAATGGTTAAGAAAATATTCTACTTCATAGCACACAAACACACCTCTCACACTACACAGCATGGTAGGAGAGTCCCTTCCAAAACCAAAAAAACTACCCCCATTCATAAGCCAAAACAATTATTAAATAAAAAACAACCTTAACTCTGAGTACATAGTTTAAGAAGCTACTCCTCTGACACAGCTAACTTTTTTCAGAATTTTTTCCCCTCCTACGGCCTTTTACATAAACAGCTAACTACCCTTGCTTCAACATGTCTGAAATGTACACTGCATTTGTTTCTGTAAATACAGGACTTAGCTGTTTTCTTTCTCAAGACAGAAAAAATAATTTTGATATTCTGAGGGCCACCAAAATAAAACCCAAGCAAGGGCAGTTCTAAGGAACCCAACAACAGCAAGGGGCTCTAAAACGCCCCCTTCATCCTGCCATCCTTCCCCCATTCAGCACCACGCTAACACTTTTTCCTCCTTGAGGCTGCTCAAACCATTTCTAACTACCCACATCCTGGTAGGCATTTTCATGCAGTCACTCAGCAGTATCTGTAAGGAGTTGTGGGAGTGAACACCAGTGAGATGAAAGTAAAGGATGATGGTATGGGGAATGGAAGCACAATGAGAAGGCACAAAGAGAATAACATTTAGCCCCAGACCTGAAACAGGTCTTGGAGCTCTGGTTTAATTAGGTATCTTGCAACAATACCAAAAGCTGCACACTGAATTCATTTTTATTGGATCTTGAGCACTTTTTTCAGAATGCACCAATTTTTCCAAATTTCAGTGATGGAAAGTCAATCCCAGCTTCTGACGTGTTGTTTTCAACAGCTATTTATTATTACTGATTAAAATCACTGTACACTTCTTGTCTGAGGGTGTCTAAATATCAGCTTCCAGCCAGTTGAGCATTTTATTCCTGTTTCAGCATTCCTGCAGATACCTCTACTATAAAATCCTGGTTCCTCACATGTATCAAGTTCTCCTAAATGTAATCAAGTCCTCTGAACTTCACCTCCTTAAACTAAAGGGATGGAGATCCTTAAACCTCTTACCATGAAGTGTATTTTCCAACATTTTAATAATTATATGTTTCTTACTTGTATCCTTCTTAAACTGTGTGTCCTACAGATACATACAACATTCTAATACACTCAATAATCTCCCTACTGCCGCATATATATTTTTATAGCTCTTCAGAACATTTATTACTTTCTTTACCTTCTTCTTAGGGCTTAAAATTGCCATTATTCACAGAATGAATGCATTTCTTAAGGACTCAATGTCCTGAAAATTTGAGAGCAAGTTGAATATTTAATTTTAATTTTGGTTAACCTACTTCAGAATTTTGCAGGTGAAGACCTGCAAGAGTTGACTTACTGAGAAATGTAAGGGGATATTGCCATGCTTTAAAGGGAAACAGTAAGTGGCACAGTTTTAGAAAAATATTTTTAACCCTGTTACAGCTAGTTTTGAAAAGGAAGATATATGTGGTAGTTAGAAGATGAAATTGAAGAAATATTTGGTTACAAAAAGAGATAGCACTGGAGCAGCTTATATTTTAATGTTCCTTTAAATATATGATTTCCAACGTCACTAGTAATTGTGTTCAATGGAAATACTCTTGAATAACGTTCATTTGAAAGCAGAAATATCAACATTTATTCATAGGTTTTATTGTGTTTTCTAATAACCTCATAACCTCACCAACAAACAACTACTGAACAAAAAAATGTTGGTCTAATTCCCAGGTATGACATGGCAACCATTTAGAAAATTTTTCAAACAACACTCACTTTCCCCCCTTTAAAACATTAGCAGCTAATTCAATCCTCCTAATACACAGTTTACTCAACAAGTAAAGGCACGGAAATAGCAGGATAATCATGTATAGAAAAATTTCAGGAAGAACATACAAAGGAAGAAATGATTAAGCAGGTCAGTGTGCAAGAGTGGATTAGGGCTGAAATCCAAGACAGTATAATAGTCTCTGAAATATTTTTTAAAAAGCCCAGTTTCTGATAGGCAGTGAACATTTACAATTAATTTTTCTAAGAGCATAGTGTGAGCTTAGCCATCATAAGGCACGTGAGAATCCACAGGGAAAGAGATTTAAAAGGGACAGAAAGATGCACAAAGCAGCTCGTTTCCTTAGGAAAACACACCATAAAGACAAGCTTGAGCCATATGCCTGAGGCAGAGTAACAGGAGACCCAAATGATCTCTTAAGGGCTTTGATTCTGCTGGCTAGATGGCAGAAAGATGGGAAAGCACTTGCACCTGAAGAAGGAAATAACAAGCATGTAACTTGGAAAGATGGAAACCTTTGTTGCATGAACTGCAAAATTATTATTTCCAAGAATATGTTTGCAACTACGTATATTTCCCTAAGTTTCCCAGTCATTACTAAATGCTGTTCTTTTTTTCTAATTTATCATGGCCTTGGAGAAAACAGGACTTTGTTCTGGCTCAGTGCTTCAGAATGAAGTAATTGTTTCATTTTTCCATCTTCCCAAAACTGTCTTTCTTTTGCAAGCAGAGCCATCTGTGTGGACTATGGAATGTGCAGCCATGTCTGACACCCTGTGCAGCAGTCTTAGCCTGTACTTCGGTAGCCTACAGTGCCTCACAAAGGTCTCAACCCTGGAAGTATCTTTGTCTACAAAAAGTCCCCAAGTATTTGCTGAACTACTTTCTTGAATCCGCGCCTGATAACGTCGCTACTCAGGAAAGACAGATTAATTCAACAAAGTTCAAAACCACGTATCTAGCTCACATCAGCGGAGCGCCACTAATGTTTGAAGATACGGAATTAAAGTGCCCTTCAGAGTTTGCTGAATTGAGATGATGTATTTACATAATCAGCCTTTGAATTCACCAGAGACTGCTATAAAAAACAAGGGTTTTTTTATATGCTTCAATTGCAGAATCCAAGCCTTAAAAAGGCTACAACATTGGGCTAAATCCTCTGAGGTACCGGTCACTCAAAGGTACTATAATACATGTTCAATAATGTTGGTGCAGAAATGTGAACCCATTGGAGGACCAAACCTTTAGAAATCCCAGCAGCTACTCTGAACCAATGCTGCATTGCTGTTTCAAAATTATAATCGACACTAAAAAGAATATACTTGACAACCAGAAGCAGAGCTTTAAAAAAGCAACATTAACCTTCAGTAGCACAATTCTGTTCCGTGGCTGTTTTGAGTTTTTTGTTGTTTTTTTTTTTTTTAGTTTGATGTAAGAATTAATTGGTAAAAATAATGAAGATAAAGATATCATCTCATTTTACTTCCAGTGGACTTAATTTATGCGTTGGACAGAACTTGCCATATGCTTAGTTTACTGCCTCCCTGTACAAACAGGAAAAAAGAACTATTTGAACTTTTAAAGGTCTAGATTTTTAACTGAGCACATTCCACAAACAATATTTTCCTCTGAAGACAATTTAATCAGGTTTTGTAATTTTTTGAATACAAAATTCACTGTGCTAATTTACCTGCAAGCTAGTAAAAAAAAAAAAAAAAGTAGGGCAAAACTGGTATTTTTAACGCTCATTTAAATACTTCTTGCCTTGTATTGTATTTACTCTTCATTCCCTCCAATCAGTATGAGAATACGATTACTCAAATTGCATTTTTCAGCATAATGATCAGATTATGTCTTACCTGATGGCATATGTAGAAGCTGTACACATTAGAAATAACACTAACACCATAATGACTCCAGTCAGACCTGGAACTAAAACAGACGTAAGTTAACTTACATTTCAACTGTGATGAGGTATACTTGTCTCCTGTGATGTTTTAAGAGAGTGGAAGTTATTAGACATACAAAACATGATTCAATCAAACTCTTGCATGTATTTATCTCTTGAAGACAAACTGGATAGGAAAGAAGAGCTGTTGCGCTATTTCCCACCTTCCCAGAGAAAACTGCCCTTTTCCTTGCATTTCACCAGGCATCACTAACTTCCCATTGCCTTGCTCCTGTAACCATTTGCTCACAACTTTTGTCTCTAAGCAGGTAACCAAAACCAAATCCTGTCTATTTGTTTATTTGTAAGACTGACTGTACAAGTTTCTATATCTCTTTTTTATTCCAAATCCTAAACTCTGTTGAACACAACAATTAAAAACCTGGTCAGGGACGGAATGTCAAGCAAATCAATTTCTGTGCAAGCTGTCGCTACAATTGTTTGCCAACCCATTTCATCCTGGAATGAGAAAGAGCCTGAAATTACTCTCCGTGGCATTGTATCATGCTTGAAATTGTTGCCTGTAGAGCAAGGTCTGTGAGAGTGATCTACAGCCAGTATTTGAGAAGGAAAGGTTAAAAATATTAAGGAGTGGACTCATCCGCTCAAATGCAGACTCGTATCAGAAGTAGTCTATCTTCAGCTCTTTTTTAAGTCAAAGGAGAGAAACAAGTATTTCTACAGCATGATTCATCTCATCCTACAGTAGAATCCTGCCCATAAAGTACAGTAAGCCATCAGCCTAAAGATAGATTAGAAAAATCCCAATGGAAGTTACCACTTTTTCTGAACTTTTTTATCTTTTTTTATCTTTATTTTACCACTTTTTTATCTTCAAAATTGCTATCCCAGAAATTAAGAATCTGAATTAAGAATTAAGAACCCAAAATCCATGAAGCGTTAAATCAAAACCTTTTACTTCTCAAAGAAGCACCCTAAAAGCCATGTGTTTGGGTTTAAACAAAGTCAGACAGGCCAATCACTGAGCACAAAGCTAAATAAGTGCTGGTTTAGTGTCAGAATATAAGCATCTCAACCAACTTTCATATACATAAATGGCAAAACCACAGATTTTAATGGTCCAGGATCTTGTACAGGATCACATCCTAACGATAACAACAAGCAAATTTTTTAAAGAATTGATTGTGATTTTAGACTCTTTAGCAATAAAGAGACAATTTCAAATCTTATCTCATTATAAACTTCTCAATATCAACTTGCTGAAAAGTCTGATACCTAAAATCTGATACATCCCAAATAACTCCTCAGTTTTACAAACTGTAGGAAAAATCCTGGTCCTACAATCAAGGGAAGTTTTGTCATGGACTGCATAAGAAACATTACTTTCACTCCTTCATGGAAAGGTTACAATTAAAAGCAGTTGCAGTAAAAAATGTGCATTCTTTCCATTGCCTCCTTCTTCATTTCTTCTTTCTTAATCTAATTTGATATGTAGTGTGCAATCAGTCTTCTCTCTAACACAAATACTTCCAATCCAATTGCAGTACAGCACTTGATCCGGCTTCCTACATTGTCACTCGAGCCACAGATCACCTTTCACATCCAGTTCTTCAATCCCCTTCTCCATCAAACTGCAAACATGAAATCACTCACAACCTTGCCCCAATTCATCAGTGCATTTTTAGTGTTTCCTCTCCTCCCTGTCCCTGTCTCTCTTTTCCTCCACTAACTATAATCTCGAATACTTGTTCCTCCCAGAGCTAGCCTCACACCCTCAAGCAAGGAGGTTCTTTCCTGGACTGATCTGAAAAGCCATCACACTGTAAATCCTTCCAACTCCTTATTCCTTCTCTTCACTGTGTTAAAAAAATCACTCAATAAATCTAGCTCTGAACTATTTGGGAAGAGACCTTTTTTTTGCATATTTGTACAGCTCCTGTTGCTGCAAAACCTTGTTCCTTGTCTGGGCACTCCCACAGCACAAATAATAAATGTTAATTACCTGTTGTTGGGATGGGGAGTGATCTGAGCAATTTTACATTTAAGATGACTTGGAATCACTGCTTTTTGCAACAATGTCCTCAAATTTTCATTCTGAAAATGAAATATTTTCCTGGCTGTCTGTCAGAGGGTAAAAGAAGTTCCACCTTGCAGATCCTCTGCTCAACTAGAGAGGTCTCAAACCATCCCCAGAAGCTGTGACAATATCTGTTGGGGCCTCTACACTCATTCTTCACCCCAAGTCCTTCTCCTTTATCCGAGTTATTAAATATAATACTAGCTGTTCTGATTCTCCCTCCCCATCTTTATCTCCCTCCTCTGTGAGTTATCTTCTATCAAGACTCCACCACTAACTACACCAGTCACCCAGCCTATTTCCAGTTAACCTTATACCTCAATTGTACCTCAGTTTCTATCATTTCACTTTCTCATTTCCTCTACTCTCAACTGCCCTAAACCTTGCTTAGGGTTTTTGGAAAGCCCTTTCCCACAAGCTGCCAATTCTGGTAAATGCATTGGGATTGACAGGTCTAGAACCCCATGTATTGCTGTCCAGACTGATTCCTTTGGACCTTGCCTTAAATGCTACCAAGTTGGGATTTTTGTATTTGATCTAAATAAGAGTGAAAGAAAGATGACCTCAGAAAGGACCTTTACCTGCTTGTTAAGCACTACAGCTCGGGCTTTTGCCTACCCCGCCATATCCAAACGTTGCTCCCTTCTAAACACCTGCACCAAAAATGCCTTTGCGTATTTCTTCTTTATAAGTGCTGAAGCCTGATTCCCATATAACAGTTTAGATGTCTCTGAAGTCAAACCAACCCTTAAATAAACCAGCTGAAGCAAGACGACCGCTTTTTTGTTGTGTTTCTTTTTCTAGAAATTGGATCATTTAGGAATTTGGGTTTAATATTATGCAGAATCCCTGTTTGAAACTGATGATTTTCCACTGACTCATCTGTACAACAACAGCTTTGAAGATGCTGCTCATCCTACTACAGGGCTTATGTAAGTCCTCCCTCCTGACTACTGGATAAGCAAACCCAGGTTATATTAACACAAATAACACATCTCAACCTAGCTGAGATACAACAAATGGAGCATGCAAACACAGGATCAAAATGTTTTGTCTGGAGAGTGATGATGAGAAGCAGCAAAGCTTCTCATTCAGTTTTGCAACAGACTTACCAGTAGCAAAAAGCAGTTTCCTCGGGTCCTGAAAAACAGGCCAAAAAAAAAAAGTCAATATATATGACTTTATATCCATATGAATAATGTAATAAGTAGCTCATAAAGCTACATGTGCTCGATGGCATAAGCAACCCCTAAATCTGGAATGGATTTGGTATTTGGTAGCAGTTTACACTGACTGCAATTCAACATAAACTAAACCTTTAAGCTTTGCATTTCCCCAGTGAAGACAGTTCTGATCTGTTATGAAAAACTAGGATCCAGATAATTTTACAAATAATTATTTTTTGAAAGTCTAACTTTACTCAGTTACCTCATACCTTTGGGAGAAGAGAGGGGAGCAGAGGAGAGAGAGATTTTGAATTTAAATGAAAGACCAGCGGCGAGCGTTTTACAGCCAATTACATCACCCAGACATTTGCAGTGGACTCCAGTGAAGCAGGACTGAACACAAAGAAGATGATAATACAAGGCCAGATGTTCCTGTGTCCTTCACCACATGTGAAAGGAAGAGGGGATACGTCAACATCCCAGGAAACTGCCTCACTCCCTCTGAGTCCTACGCCTCCTGAGGTTTTGTCTTCACTGCAGAGAAAAACCTCTTTTTTTTTTTTTTAAACTTGCAGTAAAATGCAGCAAGGGGAGGTAAGCAGTTTTCTTACAGGAAAAATGAAGCATCCCTCTCCCTGACCTTGTCTGCATCCAAACGTGCACATCCATGTACAGAAGATGACAGTGGCATCCAGACTGCCCACCACAGTTAAGAAACACATTTAAGTGTAATTCAAGCACAAAGAGCTACTGGAGTACCTAAAATCCATGAGGTTTTGATCCTAGAGTTACTAAAAACTTGTTATCATCTCCATTTTCTATTGTAAAATTCCTAAGGCTGCTTAGTATGGGCTGCCATGCACACCCTGGCACGTTCTTGCCTGAGGCAAGCTCCTGCTAATGTTCCTGATGAGGCAAAGTCTATCAGACCACTCCTAACACATGCAGACACTTGAGTTCAATCCAGAACCTCAGCACAATAGTTGGTGTTGGCATGTCTGTCTGCCATAGAATAGCTCGGTGATTAGATCATTCACCCAGGGAGTGGAAGACCTTGGTTGTTGGTCCTTATGAGCCCAGGCTGAGTCAAACTCCTTTTCCAGGAAAGGACGCAGCTGGGATAGGGTCATTCTAAATCTTTCCTAATGAAGCTGGTAGAAAAGAAATTCAGACTTGAGACTAGAATGAATATAAACAAGTGAGAACTTGATTGTAGCCCAAAGAAGAAAGAGTCCTGGACTCTGGTCTTACTCCTAAAATCTGCAAACATCTCTCCAGCGCCAAATGCACAAGCAAGCACCTGGAGGATGGACTAGGGCTGTGGTATGCCTTCAAGAGATCTGCACCACAGTCAGAAGTCACGCAAACAAAGTATTTCATAAGTAGAAATCAGCTTCCAGCCCAGTTCACGTGGAGAACTAAATTCGCTCTTAGCATATATACTCCAGTTCCCACTGCAGTTTAAAAATGCAAAATCACGCTCAAATCTCACTGTCCTCAAACGCCCAGTATATGTCATATAGCACTATATTCTAAATACTGCAAATGCAGAATGTATTTGCCCAAAACAGCAGCAGAAGCGTCTCAATCAGGCCCAAGGAACAGAGAGAAGCAGAAGAATAGACTATTTCTGTTGGAAGGGACCTACAACGATCACCTAGCCCAACGGCCTGACCAGTTCAGGGCTGACCAAAAGTTAAAGCGTGTTGTAGAGAAGCAGGAGAACAGGGCGTAAGGCAAAAGAACTAGATGACGCATTCTCCATCTCACAATCCAAGAGGTCTGAATCCTGCTGGCTTAAACAAAGTGCTTAATACATGTGTTGTCCAGAGAAAGAAATAAAATCCACAGCAAACCACATGATGGTGAGTTTTCAGTGCACAAAATCAGCAGCACTGTATAGATCATAGGACGGATCACACAATGGAATTGGATATACAAATAATCATATATTTAAATTATATACTTAAAAGCAAAATAGGAAAGGACAGCTGGCTCACCTCACCACGATAGTTAGCTGCATTTAGTGACAGAAAGTCTTCATTGTAATTCTCAGAGAAGTTAAGAGCATTCACCAGATGAGCAGCAACGTGTAAGACTAAAAAAAATAGAGTAAAGCTGAGATCCGTAAACAAGAGGTAGACGTCCCGCTGAAGTAAAGGAAAGTGGCTACCCAGGTGCCAAACCATAATCGCATCACCTGCATAAGATGCATCAGGGACTAAGGAATTATTTTTCTAATGTAAATCAGGTTATAGATATTCATGGCAGAAAGCCGTATGCATTTTAAGATTTTTTTTTTTTAACACTAGAGCAATCATTTCCATACTGCAGTGCTTCAGCTGGGAGACAACATACAAAAGTGTCCACCCAAAGAACATTTCGTCTTCAGTGAAATGGGTATTTGCCTCCACTGCTCCCTCTTCTGCAGGTAAGCCTGCAGCCTCCTGCTTCTTCACTCAAATTCCTCAGGCATAATCAAAGGTCACTTTCAATGGCAGATTTTGACCTGATCTCATATACCCGTCCTTTTAGAAACTGGAATTTTAAGGAAAGGCTCGGCATTAGAATGTAAGCCCATGTGTTTAAAGGAAAAATAAACCAAAACCCACAGATATCCGAGAACGCATTCGCAGTTTAAAGCAGGGAAGCACAGAGCAAGACTACCCCCAAATGTACCGTATAAGAAAAACCACAAAATACTGCTTTCCTGCATTTTCCAAACAAGCTGCTACTCAGCACAGTAAGATCTCACCTGAAAAGAAGCATATTGTAACACCACACGTCACGTGGAAAGTTTTACTTTTATCTAGTAGCCTTCTGGTTTTCCTGTTGGCAACCTAATAAGAGAATAATTCAAGCAATCTCTCTTCTAAAACAAAGCAAAGAACAAAAAAATACTAGCAGCAACTGAGGTGATTTAATAGCAACTTCAGCTTTTGCTAGGTTTAACACCCTTGCAAGCACAGTACCAAAATTAAAAAACTACAGGATTATGTCACTGAGCCAATTTTGAGGTCTTAATGAAGAAATTACGGTTGGATCAGTATTACATAGAGGTCAAGAGCACATAAAGTAATGTCCCTTCTGGCCTTAAAGTTTAGGAATTCCAGCACTAATTGTTGTCAGTGTCACTGAGTCTTCAGTGAGCAGGATCAGAGGGAAAGGTATATTTGCATACATATATGCATTTACAGGCACCAAATCTTATCGGTCCTGCCACATGATGAACAGAACTCATAGGTTCAATTTGCAATCATATAGAAAACACAGATGTTCCTCAAAAGCATTACTTATATTTCTATCAAAGCAACTGATGAATCACAAACAATCTAAACTATTGTTTGCTAAATACTGGTACAGAAAACAAACCCTCTTAGCTTTGCCAGAACTTTTTTTTATCTCATGATAACGAATATATCAGGTTGGGTATTTTTATTTAAAGTTCTGTTATCTCCAGTAGGACACTTCTGGTCATGCAGAGACAAAGTTCTTCTTTTTACTCTGTTGAATTCTACCAGGAAACAGTAGAGAGGACACAGATGTCTCTTATATTAGAGTTCGGAAAGAAGGAGGAGACTTCATCTGGTTACAGTTCCACAGCTTGTCCCTGTGCTTCAAAAATGCCTTCAAGAAACTCTCCTCCCAACAGGTCCAATCAAACCAGACAACGCCAGCCAAGGCGCTGTCTTCAAAGGGGTCATGAATCTAGGCCATGCAGACACATACTGCATAACAAAGAGGGATATACCAGATTTTTTTCTTATTATTTTTAGGCCAAACAGAGACCAGGGCCATCTTCTTCTCAGCTGCTGCATTCTGAGGACAGTACTTACCTTCTGAGATCCTCGCAGGAAGGCCAAGAGAACACGGCACATTGGTAGAAGGACCAGGCAGCAGTTGAGATTGAGGACAGATGCTGAAGCTCTGCTAACACACAATCCTAGCTGAACAAATACAGCAAGAGTTAGATTACAGGGAGAAAAGACATTCTAATGGTTCAGGTGTCAGTATTCAACCTCATTTTCTTTGCTGTGAACCCCAATGGTCCCCATGCTCTCTTGACTCATCAGGATAGTGGAGTTTCCTGATGTTTGACATGTACTGGAAAAACTACTGTACAAACAGCATGCTATCCTGTTCTCTGAGGGAAACAGCTCTCACCTTTGCATCAAAAACTTATTCAAAATTAATTTTGTCAGCAATAATGTCAGCAAATGACAACTTTCTACTAAAAGAACCAATATCCTCGTCAGTGCTCAAAGCCACGTGGAACAAAACATATCTGAGACAACAATAAGCATCCACTGAAAAACTATGTGAAAGCTTCAACAGACATAATTAAACAAGAGGGATAAATACTATGGAGACACTAGACCACCATTTAAGTAAAGTGTAATGATTTTCTGGTAAGCAAGCCAGAAAAAAATGTAAAAAAATATTGATTCAATTAAACTGAAATGATAATACTGTTTTAAGGACTGTTACGGAACTGTCACAGAACTCCTCATCCATTCACACTACGCAGTGCCACATTTGGACCTAAAGAAAGTAGGTTTTCTTCATTTTAACTATTCAATAGTTGGGAACTGTAATGAAATCTAATTTCACTAATGCTTTCACTGGTATATTTGGAACTTACATAATTAGAACAAAAACACTTGTCAAATAAATGAACAAAGCATGCATTAATGTCATAACCTTGTATTTTTTAATCTTATTATATTCTCTCATTCATTTATGATTTTTAAAGAAGTTAGCAAAATGCCATTGTTCTCCTAGTTATTAGGTTGAATTACCATTTTACTAGCTTACATAAAGGATGCTTTTAGACTGTCAACAGATTTCTGGAAGGATATTTCTTACAATATTCTCTTCAATTCCTGAAGAAATGAATTAAAAACTATTATAATATTATAAGATAACTCAAATGCTGCAGAGGTGTGTGAATGATTTGAACAGGTAACAGAAATTACTAAAGATTTATTACCTTTTCAAAATGAAACTATGTAAAAAAAAAACATTTGCTATTTCTCAGTCAAAAAAATTCATCAGTGAAACATTATATTCATATCTTTCTTATCAAGAAGAAGAAACAAAATTGGAGAGAAACAAAGAGGTTTTATTTATTTGGAAATATAATTTTTTTTTTACAAAAATTATTATAAAAGCCTTGTAATTTCAAAATTTGTAATTGCTATTAGTTGTCTTTGATGGACTTATCTATATGTCACAGAAACGGATGAATATATGAACTAGTAAAAATAAAGTAAACAAAATAAGAGCACTTTAGCATGCCTAGCCAGATCACAAGCACAACGGCATGACAGGAGCTTCTCAGTACCATAAAACAGCAAAACCGCCTGCTCTTGGTTAGTAACACCCACGTACCCACCTTCTCTGCAGTACGTCTGGGAACAAAACCAGTAGGCAAACAGAAGGTAAGGATGTTCAATCTACCCAAAGCATCAAGCTTTCCACCTTAATCCCGTTTCTCTTCTGGCTACTTTACATTATTTAGTTAGACCTGAGTGCTAGGGACCTCCTCACCAGCCATTGCCTGTTTCCACAGAACAAAGCAGTCATAAGGGCACCTTCTCTCAAAAGCTGGTCATGAGAAGTAGGCGCAATTACCCCACAATATGTGCTCTACCTCATTCTCTGCCATGTAAAATGTGGGAGCCCTGGCAAACATCCCGGGAGCAGATCTCACGAAACTTACACTGAGGGGGACACTTACAACAGAGGCACCTCTAACCTACTGAATTATAGCAAGTAAGACTAGAATGAACCACATCATCTAGTTCTTTCCCACTCTGCAGATCTCCTCCACTCTTTCTTCCAATGCAATATTACTCCTTTTTTTTCCTTACATAAAACCTCCCTTGCTTCTATTTCATCTGTTACTTCACACTCTGTTCACGTGCACAATGAGAGATTATTCTTGCAACTTTTCCCTCACAAATCATGTTCTTCAGACTTTAGATCATCCTCTCCTCACTGGTCCAGAGTCCAAGTGCAAAGACTACAACTGGGCACCAGCTACAATGGCCACAACCTCGGCAACTGAGCTGAGATTTTACTGAATGCTGATGTCACCTTCCACTTCAAAGTATGATTAAAAAAAAAACGTGAACAACAATAATAAATATTTATCTATCCTTGCTCACAGTAGCTTGAAGTGACTTTAGAACATCGTAAATATTTTTGGACTATCAGATAAAATGGCAATACCCTTGAAATCATTATACTTAATGGCAAGTAAATGTCTCTATAATGTGCCATTTGCATATACAAGCTTGTCTCTATTTTCATTAATTATTATTCCTCTAAAGGGAAGCTAAAAATGAGCTACACACCTCATAAAAGCAATAACTTTGAAAACATGGTCAATAAACACATATAAGCATTTTTATTAGAGCTTGCTGATGTGCTACAGTATTTCAGTGATTAAATGAGCATGATTTGAAAAACACAAGAGTTATGTAGAACTAACATTATGCAAACCCAGAAGTAAACGGAAGCATTTTGTAGCTCTTGACTAACACCCAAAAGCTGAAAAAAGCTGCAATATGATTAATAAGTAAAACAATTTGAAAATTGTAATAATTTCTGTTATATGACCTATATGATACATCATGGGTTTCTTAAGAACTTACGTTGTCGTTGAGTTTAAACATAAACCAGGCATGATACCAGTTATCCAAGCCTTCCTTTATCAGGCACAACTATTCTTGCAAAACTTCAACAAAACAGTCTAGTTTGGAATAGTCTAGAACAGAGTTAATTCTACACTGTATAGTATTAAGTACATGAAATAATTTATTCTAAGAAGTAAGCAGAATGCTAAACAATTTCACTGTTACAAAAAATATGAATCAGCTATGATGAGTAGAAAAAGCTACCCTACTAACCCTACTTTGTGTTTTTCCATGCCACTATTCAACAAATAGCAGATACTCATTCATAATGCAATTATTATGGAAGAATGCCCTTATATTAATTCTAATTCAATGCTACCAGCACCTGTAAAAAGAAAAAAGAAAAAAAAAAAAAAAGAGGAGGAAACGACTTCTCCAGATTCAGTTTCAGCAATGGTTCACTTAAGGTTTTATTCTGAAGAAATAAAGTTGGGCAATGTTTGCTGCAATAAGCCCATGACCAATTTGAAAACAATAGTAAAGTAATACATTTAGCAATGCTTAGAATCACAATTCACTCAAGACCCAGAAGAATAACCGAGTACTAAGTTTGCTCTTAACATATATGCAAAGGCTAAAAATATCCCCATGAAAGTAATTCTTTCCAAATGGTTTCCAAGTGGTCTCTTTCTTGACTTCCTTTGCATTGCCTGGGTGGCATAGTAACAAATTAACATAGTGTATTCTTGGGTTTTTAAACAATAGTGGAATACAAGAAGATCTTTTGCTCCAAGGCAACTCGCTGGTTCTAGAAGGGAACATACATCCTTACTAACTAGCTAAGAAATGAGAAAAACATAATCCTTTTTTCTTCCTAAGATTATCATTGTCTAAAAAAAGAAAAAAAAAAGAAAGTGTTATTTCATGTTGGTAGCATGCGAAATTGCTGTAGGATCAAAAAGAAAGAAAAAACGCTCCCAAAATCTCTGCTGGACACTCTTTTTCATCCACCTTTGCTGATATCAGATCCAAGCATTTGACAATCTCCTTCTGTTCTCTGCCTACCCAGTACCAGACATGCTGTTATCCCATTTCATGGAGAGGCAAAGAGGCCTAGAAAAACTAAAGGATTAATCAAATTCACAGGAGAAATCTGTGGCGGGGATAGTAGGCAACTGGACCCACTACAAATTCAAAGCCGGTATCCTAAAAACTAGGCTAGACTTCTCCAGGCAAGTACAAAGCAATCACTGTATTTTCCTCCTCCATAGCAGCAGAAAAGGGTTCCAGAGATACAGCAGGAACATAAGTTTTCAGCTATCCCTGTCTGATGTACGGTCCCACAGAAATCAGGATGGACTCCTGGCTACACTCATATAATGTACAAAGCAGGACAGAGAAGCAAAGAGTCAGTTCTCGTTGGATGCTCTGTGTGCCGCAGGGGAAATGAGCTTCTCTGTAGTTAGGCAAATTATTTCAGTATTAAGTTGAGGGCTAAAATAATTTACTGTGGATCACAGAATTCCACAAAGTTCGTCAGTTATGAACACAGAGATGAATGTCACCTGCAACTGCTGTGCACAGGAATCTAATATTCAATACACGCTTGCAAAACATATTGGGGCGCAAAATACAGGAAGACTTCAACAAATATTGTTCTATCTCACCTTTTAAGCTCATTTTGCAGAAAAAAAATTGAAGAATTGAATTGCGTATATATATATATACAGCTTCCATAGCAACATAAACCTATTATTAAACATTTTTGCTACATGTAGCACCCTAAAGAGCAAATCCCAAATAGCCTGCTTACAAGCCAATTAAAGAACAAAAGTCCACATTAAGGAAAATACAGAGTCAAAATACGCAGCTCCCTTCAATGCTGAGCTGGGCGGAGGAAGCAGGCTGCAGTATGGCTGCATAAGGATCACTGAAAGCAGAATTTGGCCTTCATTAGCAAAATCTTTATCATTACAATAAAGTAGGAAGGAGAGACATGCAAGAACATATTCCAAGCAGTAAACGGAGATGACATAAACATGATGCACAGTCCTGCATAGTAAGGCATCAACTGTATAGATAGAGAAGTGAGGCAGCACTTTCCCTTTTCTGTCCCTTTTTCAGCTATTCAGTCTTTTGAGATGCTTCTGACAATGCATTTTCTCCACTTGAGTGTGAAACCCAGAAGTTTATCTCTTGCATTAACACCCATTTGACTACAGTAGAGTTATCTGAGCAGGGATTAGAGAAGCAATAGGGGAAGAGATACCTTTTATATCATGACAAAATGAGCCCAGTGCTCCTCCTGTTCATGGGGAACTCAAGCAACAAGAAACAGGTATTTCATTTAATGCTGTTAAAAGCAAGATTTGAGTTCAATAATAAGGCCAGTACTGAATTTAGGACTGAATTTGTTGGTCAGGTACAAGCAAACTTGTTGGAAAAAAATAGCCAAGCTACTGTGAATGTAGAAATCTTGAAGTTCGCAAGGAAATTAATCATTTGGACAATTTCTCTGACTAACAGCCTCCAACAATAGAGATTTTGGAGTCACATCAAGTAATCCATGAATCTTCCTTTCTGTAATTCATACATATTACATCCTGTAGTATCTACCATGAATACGGAGATGAGAATCTTCTTTTCCTCTTTGTCACAATCTTTTATATGAAATCAGCACCTGTTGTGTTCCTCACAGACTTCTCTTCTTTAGGCAAAATAAGGTCACAAGTTTACATTTATTAAATTATGAAAAACTGAGATTTTTTTATTTGACTCATGCTCCTGAACCAGTGGCAATGAATGCATTCATGTGGTCAGACTCTGATCTGCAGTGTTACATGCAGTTAAGTATCCAAAAGGGCAGCTAATCAAGGCAAAAGTCCAGGGAAGGGGTTACATCCACTAGATTCTGGTTAACTTAGGCTACAAGAATCACATAATCACAGAATTATTCTGGTTGGAAGAGACCTTGGGAAGTCTCTATTCCAACTTCCTACTCCAAGCAGTTTCAACACCAAACTCAGACCAAGTTTGCTCGGGGTTTTGTCCAATTAGTTTTTGAAAACCTCCAAGGACAGAGATTCCACCTTGAAGAGTTTATAGTGATCTCATCAACAGGACTCAAAGTGAGCAAAGGGGTGATGTTTGACACAACATAACTTTACCCACTAAATTTTGTGGTGTTGAATAGACTGATTAACCTTCTCCTAGCACATCAGTGTCATTGACTTATTTATTCTCTTTGCACTTCCAGGACACCACCATGCTATTCTTGCCTTTTTACAGGCGTAGAATTAAGGATCATAAAGATCGACATTGAAAGACAGAGTGAGAGTTAGGTACCCAAATAATTTTAAAATCCTGTGCTAAGTATCAAGATTGCAGAGGATGCAACTGACAAAGAATTAAACTGAGTCATCTTCTGTAGAAAGCTGAAGGAAAGGAAACCACTTCAGTGACCACTGAAAGGAAGAATTCTTTCCTCTTCTTCACATCAGAAAGAAAAGAAGTACCATGAAAACATGGCAGAGTTGAATATATTTGGATATTCAGTCCAAGATTTCATTTCATATCACAATCTGATTTACCACAGCAGCTCTTCTTGTTCTCCATCCTGTTACTTGGAAAACAATAAAATTACCTGTGGTAAATCTTTCAGTGCTGCAACTGCAGAAGTTCTTAAGGAGATTTTAGGCTATTGCAGCATACAAAAAGAGACAAAAACTCCTTAGCAGACCTCGCTGAAAAACAAGATAATATTTTTTTTTTTTAGTTCAAAAAAATGTCATTACTTTTTGCTATTTTTTGTTAACTGGCTGGAAAAAGGAACCAATTTTGATAAAAGTATCCATTAAAAAGTTCATCCTCTTAAGACAAAAAAAAACCCCAACTGTTGAACTATAAATGAAGAATTTTCATCTAAATCTCAAAATTTTCCAACATCAAAAAATGGCACACAGAGACACTGAAAGCCACTCACCCATGTGTGGAACAGAGAGGAGATTGGTTATGCAGATGGACCATGAGGTGGACAATGGCTACACAAGCCAATACAAAGAGGAGCAAAAATCCCCACGTAAGGGAACAGTGGCTGTAGCGTGGCTGCGCTGTTTCCTAAAGAGACTAAAATTGGGTTCAGTTTTCCCAACCCTTGCAAAATAATCTGTATGATTTATACACACATACATTGAAGAGATGGGAGAAAGCTAACTTTGGTGTCTTAGAATGGTGTTTCTGTGATATTTAGTCAAACTGTAAAAAGTAAATTGTGAGAATGTTTTACAGTCTTTAATGTTTTCAAAATTTTTAAATTAGTTTCAGAGTTTTGGTCAAAAGTATCTTTTAGACTTAGCTTCTCACTTTCTTCCTCATTTTAAAAAGTCTCTAAGCTTCTTTGGTATTTTTTCCCCCAGTTGCAGAGACAACTCAAACGCATGGCCTCCTCGCTCTCATCTCCTGACCAAGACAGTGAATCTGTTGCTTGAATCAACTCACGGGTTCTGAACACACATTATATTACCTTGCATGTGTCTTTCATTTTGAAGTATAAGAAAACCAAAAAAAAGGCCAGGTGATGAGCTGGTACAAGGCAGATGAGTCTTCTGAATTGAGAGGAACTTTGCGGACTGATAGCAGCTGACAATCTGGCCCAATATGTTGACCCAAGAACATCTGCTTTATAAACAACCCACTTGCTCTGCCGGGAACAAACATACTTTCCAAATGGATGCACTGAACTGCAACGCTATTAGAGATTATGGTAAAATTAAAAGCGTTTTCATGGTTTTTTTCTGTTATAAAGTCATCATCATGAAGTATTTAAGTATTTTCACTCCCTTTTTTTTTGCACTACCTTTGCTAAGATTCATTTCTTAACACATCTGAGTCAGCCATAAGAAGGAAAAAAGAGAAAAGTGTATCAGGTCAACTTACTTTCAAGCAAGTTCCCAAAAGCTTATGGAGCTGGTTAGCTCTGGCAATTATATCAACCATATGAAAAAATACATACTGGATCTACCTACAGAGGGTTGGGATGTGCATCATCTGTGCTTTAGCCCCATGTCAACTTTCCATTGAAAACCATTCCCGAGTATGACATGGTGCTACAAAGCATCATGTTATTCATCCACTTTTTCCTGGATTCTCAAATTCTGAGCAACCCTAGAGCACTTTCCAGAAAATCATTAACCCTTAATTTATCCCTTTGGAAAGAAGTCATTTCAAACAACTGCAACAGTGGATAACTTCACAAGACTGACCCATATCTCACTTCCCCAAATTATCTTTTCTGGATTCTTCTGGTGGTGGTGGATGTTACCCTTGCTAAATCAAAATAGTAAAATCTTCATTAAACCATTCAGATTCCAAGAATTTGTTTGTAGAAAACAAAACTAAAATTATAGAGATTACAATGACTTACATAGAACACAGGAACTATGAGGATGACAAAGACTGAAAACAACTAAGACATATCAAAAGAATTCCTTCAGCAAATATGTATCACAATAACTGGATTAGAAAGGATTTGCCAGAGCGAGCCCATAAGCTTGGCTAATGTTTTGATGACAAAAAGTTGAGTTCTAGTCATCTGTTGAGCATGTTTGTGTTCCTGTAAGCCTGTCTGCAGCTGGGAATACCGGGAGGGAGGAAAGGAGGGGGAAGGATAGCTGTCCCACACTTGACTGGCTCTTTTTCTTCTCAGTGCTGTTCACTTTCTACTCCTAAACAACTGTCAACAGTATCCCAGTAATTTCCTACTTGATCTTTCCCCACTTTGCAGCGTTAACAGACAGATTGTGTCATCCTTGATTAGCGTATGTATTTTGTCCCTTTCCCATTTCCCAGCATCCCAATTTCCAGGGCAAAAAGTAATGTCCGGGTCACTCACCCCTAACATCTGATGCAAATAATAATACTGCAGCCCTTGATAATAGAGCAGGAAGGTTTTCCAGAAGAGCCATACATTGAGGGAGAGCCAGAAAAACTAAAATGAAACAGAAACAAGAGATTGTAAGTGAAAGTCACATGTGCAAACTTTTCAGTTAATTTCATTCATAAAACTCATATGCATGTAGTTTCACAAACACATGGAAGGGGAGAAAAAGCTTGGAGCACGTAGCATGAAATATTTTTTAAAGTATTAAAAGGAATAGCCCCTATGTGAGATATTTTCACTTTCATTGAACTGCACAAAACGTTACCTTTGTGACTTAAAGCCTGCGGAGAGCTGGCGAACCCCTCCGCACACAAAACGCTACTCCAACTCTCTAGTTAGATACTGCAGTGAAAGACCCAAAGAATAAAAACTACCACCAGAGACAAAGACAAAGGCAGCACGAACTTGACCTCCAAGAAGATGCATCTTCTCCCCCCAAAACTTTCCCAAATGGGATCTAACAAAGAGCAAGCAAAGTGTGCCGAGTCCCCGCAGGACGCGGACGCCCGCATTATCCCCGGGCCACGGCACACGCGTGTACCTCTGCCAGGTACCATCCCCACCACCGACATCCCTGCACGGCATCCTGCCCCCGAGCGCGGCCGCCGCCTCCTGCACCCCGCGAACTGCCCGGGCCGCCTCCCAGCCCCCCCCGCGCCCACCTTCCCCGCAGATCAGCCGCCCCCCCCCACCCCGGAGGGGCAGCCCCCTACCAGAAAGAGG
>VFFE01007506.1:518258-584599 GCA_008921705.1 Burhinus oedicnemus
CCCCAGCTCCCTCTCCTCCCCCGGGCTGAAATGTGATCCAAAAGGCAGGAGGGAGTGGGGGAGCAGCCGTGCGTGCCACTGATCCGGGGGAAAACAAAGAGGCTGTCCAAGAAACCACCGTGGGGCTGTACGTGAGGTCCTCGAAAGCTGGGAAGGGCCAGGTTGTGCTGTTGCCGGTTTGATCCTGCTCCATCAGGTGTCCCCGGGGGCACTGGAAGGGGCAGGTTCCTGTGCCCGACACAAGGCCACCGAGCGTGCGGGCACAGCGGGCGTGCGACCACACCGCAGCCGCAAGAAAGGCTGCTCTGGTTGGGCACCTTCCCATCCACAGCGTCCCGAGTTCTCCTTGCTCCGCTTTGCAACCAGTCTGCTTTTTGTGGTGGTCTTCATGTTTGGTTTGGGTTTGTTTTTTTGGAGGGAGAGTTGCACCGGATACTGATTTTTATATTAAGAAAAAGTTTTTTAAAAAAAAACCTTGTTGCTTCAGCTTTTAAATACAACACCCTCCTGAGTCACCAGGGGAGCTTCCACTCTAGACCAGACATTGTGGTGTACGCGGCTGCTCCTTGAGATAGCAGCAGCAATGACAGCTGGCAGCAGAGCAAGGCTCTGGGAGATGCCAAGACCAAGGAGCAGCACTGAGCATTCTCCTCCAGTCCAGCTTGAGCTGGCTGTCTTTCTCTTACAGCTCGGAAAGTTGCCATTTTTTGTGTTCCTCATGAGCCACCTATCAAGGGTCCGGAGAAAATTGTGAGGAAGCTAAGTACCATCTTTTCCCAGTTCCATATAAAGATGGAGGGAGTGTCTGACCCATATGTGGCCCTAAGAGTAAAGAGTTGGAGCAGGACACAGCTCCTGTGAAACTCAGTCGGGGGTATTTTGGCTGCAGCAGACACCCTGTCTCAGAAAGTGGCAGGATTTCTGCAGCTGAATGAGATGCCAGGTGAAGTTTACAGCTATTTTGTATCATCAAATGACACTAAAAGGAGAACTAGTGAAAGGGAAAATACATATTTTGAATTTAAGACTCACCAGAACCATAGTTTGATGCCAAAGCAGCCCTAACAGCAGAAGAAATAGTATAGTTTATCGATCTTCTTTGCTATTTCCATTCACTTCCTTGTTTCACTTGGAATGTAAAGAGAAATGGAAGCTGCTTACAGAGAGCCAGATGATGAAACCCCTCTAGACAAGCATGTCAAGGCTGGAACGACAGAAGATAAAACTTGTACGATATGTCAGGCCTAATAACGCGGGGCCTCGGCCAAAGCTGAAGCCGCAGCAAGCACAAACAAAATCAAAATAATTTGCCCATGCCATATGCTGTACTTCAAAATACCCTTAGAAATGTCTCTGAAAAATCAGCTTATGCAGGATTTGACTGCCCACTCACATGCAGCTGGTGACTCATGAGCCGGCGACTGTGCTTCGCTGCCCACTTACCAAGTGCTGTAACGCATGTGGAGCACTTGACTCATGCTCCAGTCGACATTGCATCCGACATCGTATCTAGGTACGAAGCAAGGAGTGTGCTTTTGTAGGAAACATCCCCTTTTTCTTTCTCCCTGGAAACAACCAAGGGTTTCGAATCAGTATCGCAAGAAGGGGCTGGCAGAGAGCTGTGCCACACTAATGCAACTGTGTTCTTCCTCCGTAGAAAAGGCTGAGTTTGCAAGTGGCTAAATCATGCCTTCCCAAGGATGTCTGGAAGTTTTTGGTCTTCTCTGTTTTAAACCATCCCAGATGTATATGTGTTTTAAGCCTCTTGCTAAGAGCACTCAGAAGTGGCCATAGATGCTAGAGGGAATAATAATAACCTGAATAATTAGAAAAGTTGTAACATGACTCTCAAACATCATTTGCGCACCATCTCATCTTTTCTCTGCTTCGTGAACATCCATCCTCCAGTTATGACAATGTTTGTGCTTCATCCTGCCAGCTGGACAGACCACAGTCAAGGCAGGCAGCCCCTCTTAGAGACTGAACGCGTACTTTCTCCGATAAGGTTGCTTCTACAGCATCAGCAAAGTCACCCTGACTGCACGTTCACCTTCCAAGTCTACTTCCCATCACCATCTGCTACAATCAAATCTACTCTCCCAGAGCTTTACAACACTTTGCTGAGCATTGTAGTTAATGTTACAGACATGACTTAAAAGGTTTCTGGCGCCTGGATTTTCCTTATGTACCTGAGAGCAATACAGAGCCAAGTCACCTAATCTTTTAGGTGTCACCATCTCTCATAATACCATGATCATTCTGCGAGTTCCCGCAGTGACTGCACATGTTGTGAGCACAACACTGTGACCTTCCAGTCTGGGGAGCGATCTGGGCACCTCATCTTCTGCTCTGTTGCAATCTAGATTTAGGCAGACAGGCCCTTAAATTCTGCATCCCTAAGGGGGTTGATCCAGTATGCCATATTGGAGTATTTACACTTAACACTGAGCTCATGGGAGATTGGAGTATTTACACTTAACACTGAGCTCATGGGAGGAGAAGGAAATCTTGGCACCAATTTCATTACGGAGAATGGGAAAAGTGCAGTTTCTGCATAATAGCTGACTGATTAGAGCGCTTGCCCAGCAGTGGGAGAGCTGGACCTTTCACAAAGAACTGAAGCCATTGCATTCATACCCCAGGAAAGTTTCCTAACCGCTGCCCTTCACAGGGGTCAAGGAAGGAAACAATCTCCAAGCAAGCCACTGTGCAGCCAGGAATGCAAGAGAGAGAGGTCAAAGAAAATCAGAAAGGGATGCTGGCCAAGTGTTAACAGCACGCATCTAAGGGAGGGAGAAGATAATCTAAGAAAAGGAGATTTGGGATGCTAGTTCATTTTTTGTTTCCATTGGAAGAAAAAATGCAGAGCAAATTACAAAATGCAAAATGTTCAGGAGAAAACTGCAATCACAGAAGAAACCAGAAACAGAAAGGTTTCCCCACAAATTAACTTCTTGAATTTCTTAGAAACTTTGTCACTAAACTTAAGCTACATGCTGGTTGCCTTTATATTTTTTCCTATAACTCTGGTGTGTAGTCACAACATAAGGGTAAAATAGCAATCAAAATGTATGTCACTCTTACGATGTGTGCCATGTGAGTAATATCCTGTGCGATGGCATATGGCTTTTATGGCCTTACATATTGTGTCATTTCTTTCCTTTTTTGAAACTGGATCTTTACATTTGCTGCATACCACAAGATCAACTTGCTTTCTTGTACGCTCCCTGATGGACTCGGAGGCCTCCCTAGGGTGAAATGCTTCTCCAGAGTTGGGTGACAGCCAAGTTTATTAATTTCAATGAAGCTGCAGTGATTCATGGCATTATTTACTGCTGCCATAGTGTCCAGAAGTATTAGGCATGGCCCAGGCCCACATTCTACCTCACCAGAAAAGTAAAATTTATGCCCAAAGACTTCAAGTTAAAAGTCTGACAATACAGATGGAGATTCCTGTCGACACAGCAAAATGGGCAGCAACGCACGAGTGCAGTGGTAGCGTTAGCAGGCTGTGTTTTGCTTCCGTTGGAACTCTCTCCTAAACCAAACCATTCAGCCGCTGCTCAGCTCCATGCTGCAAGTTGAAAACTATGACGGGAGGTCCTACAGTATTTTGTCCTCAAGTAACCTCCTGCACATTCCTGATTCAAACAAGAAAGATAGCATGACAACTCCAACACACGGCAACATCCTTCATCACGAAAGAATGCAAGCACAGAGCACATGGGGAAAACACGTATAATAAATACAGCTGGAGTGCATTCCGTGACAATTTGAGAGAAATGTCAGTTATATTTACTTTTCCAACTGTTTGTAAGATTTTCTTGAACAGTTATTACAGAATTGAACCACATATCTACGGATCATTAATGCGCAGCATCTTGTACGTTTTAAAAGGTTTTGGGTCCAGTCCACCTTCCACTGAATGTATGGGCCTTTCCTTGATTTTGCTATGTGTGGGGACCAGGTCTGGGAATAGTACAGGGGTTAAAATGTATATTGCATTGATTTTAGAGGTTAAAGGGACTATTCTATTCCCCCAAACTGGCATTCCAGAGATTCTCAACCAATTATTTCTATATTTGGCTAATCAACTCTGAGCTTGAGCAGTTCTTTTAAAAAAAAAATTGCTAGCCTTATTTTAAAACCTGTGAAGAGAGAAATAAACACAACGTACCAAGCTAAATGATCCCTTAAGTCATTATTCTTTGCTTGCTTTTTTTTTTTTTCTTTTTTGTGAATGCACCATATTTTTAGACCAAACAGGACTGAAACCATTTTGGAAGCACTGGTGTTATCATGTATTTTGCTGTTACATGGAAATGAATCTACCCTCAGAAATCCCTTTTCTCTTCAGTTTCATATAACTTACTATCAAGTTACCTTATAACCTTTTTCCTGGTTAACTGAACAGACTGTGCATTTAGTTCTTAATTCTTCCCTCCAAGGCAAGGTTTCCAGAGTTGGAGGGATTCTAGTTGACATTTCATCTTCCTTTCTGAAGAGGAAACCCCTTCTTTTTATACAACAGTCCAAAACCAGGCTCACTAATATTATAGGTAGAAGTACAAGTATCTTAATACATTACAGGATACTCCTCTGCTTATATGCCAAGTTACTGCGTTTGCCAATTTAGCTGCAGCACTGCACTGAAGATTATTAATGCTTCTACACCGTGAATAAAAGCTATTGAACAGAGCTGGTGTGGAAAAAAAAGTTACTGAACAATCACACTAACACACTACCACTGAATAACAATCCCTTGTGATATGCACTTAATAAAAAAGTTGTATCCTTCAAAGAGAGGCCAGAGCTTTAGTGGAATCACTAATAACTGAGACTTGGAACAATCCATGAAGTAAGTAATAACCGTGCAAGAAATGCTTCGTATCAGCACAGTCACTTCTCAGGTAGAAGGGGAGAGCTGGTTAAGGGTGCACAGCAATAATTTAAGACAAGAAATGAAACATTCTTTTACACCTCTGGTAGCTTGCGTCCCAAGGTGACGTAGTGCATGCTAACATTGCGCCAGGGCATCCTGACCAGTGCCAGGACACAAAGGTCAGTGCCAAGTAATCTGCAGTATCCAAGTTTCCCAGGGGGCTCATCGAGAAAACGTCAGTCCCAGTTAACTGAAAAATTTTAAACAATTACAGTACAAACTACAGCTCTTACAGTTTACAGAGCATAGTTTACAGAAACTCTTAAAGTCTACAGTACAACATCCAACAACATGCTTATGCAAGCATCATAAATATCAAAGTTGAGTAAACATTCATAATTCCCCAATTCTTGGAAAAACTTTTTCCTTGGAAGAGTGTAAAGTTAAAAGCGTCAAGACTGCAGATCCAAGAGATTGGCACGTTCTTCCGCATTAACTCTGCCAAACTGGTGTTTGCACTCTTACTACAAAGTTAGAGGGGCAGGAAAAAAAATTGGAAAGGCAGGGGCAAAGGAGGGCATGAAGCAGCTCTGAAGACTAAAGCTGACTTTTATCCATGATCAAAAAAAGTAAAACAGGAAAGTACTTTTGATACAGCAAGATAAAAAGCGAGCAAATTTGGGTCAGATATCCCAGATACTAGAAATTCCCACCTGAGGGTGAGTTCATTCTTTGTCTATTCACATTGTCACACCTCAGAATCCTCTTATAAAAGTGCCTCAGCCAACTTTATTACTCTTATTTAATATGAGGTTAAATTTGTCTTTGTAAAACTTGCTCAAATCACTTATGTAGACTACATCTATGGAAACTCACTGCTGTCTCCACATTTGAGAAAGAAATTCCCATGGGAATGCAGAAAAGAGCTGTTCAGATATTTCTCCCCCAACTACTTTTTCTTGAAAAGTTTGCCTTCTGAAAGATACCTTTAGGCTGCCCACAAGATGTCTCTTCCTGCCCATACAGATAGGGAATCTGAGGTGCAATACATGCTATGGCCAGAGACGGGAAAATCTCCAGATGCAGATGAAAGGTTTTAACAGCACCAGAAAAAAACCCAAAACCAGCCAGCACAAAAACATACAAGCAATGACTGGAAGCTGCCAGGCCAGCAGTACAACCTTGAGGCAGAGAAGTTGACTGTGCCGTACAGCTGCACTCACTGGGCAGCTGAGGAGTAATGCAAATATGGTGAAAGAGCAAGATCTGCCTAGCTCGGAGAGAAATGGTGGTATGGGATTCAGTCAGACAAAGCAACTACAGTTGGCAGTAACGGCGTAAACGCTAATGAGGGAAAGCACTTTGCCACTCTTTAAATGAAGGGGAGCACCAGTACGTGCATAAATATTTATACCCTGGTCATGAAACTAGACGAGGTGCAACGAAGTACTGGAACAGCTTTCCAGTAAGAGTAGTGGGAAAAAAAACTTGTTAAATGTTAGAGCTCTGTTGTTTTATGAAAAGGACTGTGTAATGTCTTCCAGAGTAAGTGGAAGGCTGTTAAATGATCCAGTTTCAGAAAATGTCTTCCAGTCCAAACACACCTTCCAGCCATCATTACAACGGCTGGGGACTGCCACCCAGGACTCCCAACAGTCAGGCACGGTCCTGACTTCACCACTCCTTCCGTTTTTAGTAGCAGTTTTTTGGGTCACACTTGCTAAGTCATTTCTGACTTTTTATTTTCAATTTAATATTGAACACAACATTTCTCTCTTTTAATTAAAATCCTCTTGAACTTTCTTGAGAATGTGCCTATTATTGTCACAATTATGGGGCCTTACTCCAGAATTCAACTATTTTTGTAGAAGTAATACTCTATATTCTTACTTGGCAATTAACTGCACTGCAAACGTAACTCACATTCCTTGCTTCGTACGACCTATGGAGACAATCTCACAACGTTAGAGGATCCCCACCCCCTGTTCAGTTTGATGAAGCCCAACGACATGTGGAACTTTCTGCGGATCATGTTGCATTCAGTGCTAAGACAAGGTAAACAGTATCAGGCAAGATAGTTTGGAGAAGAAAGATTGTGAACATTATGGAGAAGATTATAGGGGATAGACTCGAATCCCCTATTTTATTCAATTAGGCTCTCATCCAGTAAAGGTCTTAGGCACACATTTAAATTGAAAAAAACCAAGCACTGAGGCCCAGTCTAACTTTGCTTATAGTTAAGTAAAAGGATTTCTTTGCCTGGTGAGGGCTTTCAGCACATATGTAAGGGCTTTGTTGAATCAAAGTCTCGCACAGCAGTAAATGAGAAGCAACATTACTGAAGCGTATGGCATTATGTCAGTTAGACTGGGAACAAAATATGGCTAGTATTTCTCCTTGTTCTCCCCTCAGTATTCTGAGCAAGCAGAGCCAGTTTTATTAGAGACAGTCATTAGGACAAACCTTGACACAAAATGCTTCTGGCTTGAGAACCTTCATTTTAAATGCATTTAAAGTTTAATAACACATTTAAGTGTTATTGGATATCTAGAAGTTCATGATTTGTTTGCGTAGATAGATATGCTTGTAACTGATGCTGTGACTTTTTTTTCAGACCATGCCGTTCTTTTGCAAAGTGTCTAGGTTGAAAGTTAGGACAGGTTTTAGCTATCTGAAACTATTTTGGGCTTTCTCACTAGGCAGTCTTCTGGGAGAAGCTGAAGGTCTCCTCGTTGTGTAATAAGGACCTATATTAGAGTTAATGTCCTTTATTCCTCTGGAGCCACAAGCATTATACAAACCCTCGCAAATTAATGAAACAGTTTCTGGTGAGGCTACCTAAATTGAACCAACCAACAGCAGGTGGGTCTTGAGTTTGTGTGAGGCCAATTCCACAACTAAGAAATAAATACTCTTGCATGGCAGTCACACCTCCCAGCTACGCAGTAAGTGAACTATTTCCACAACCATTTAGTATCCCCCCGACCATGTTTTATGATGGCACTGTTCTCTTTTTCCTTATTTATGTGTTGCCTCTGAAAAATTTGCTGCAGTCACCTTTCTGTGTTGCAGGTCCAAAATCTGTTTGCCAAAAGCTTCCCCCTGAGAACAGTGCCACCGTGGATTATGTTAAGCCTCACTGAAACTCAGGGCTGTAAAACTCACGTCCCTCATTTTTCTCATTTAAGAGAAGCCTGAGAAGTCATCACTGAGGTCCATCAATGAAAAAGGTTGTTGAAAGAAATATCCCCAGAAAATAGGCACGTTACTGCTCCAAAAGGCAAGTGTGCCAAAGCTGAATTTATTGCAGGGCAGAGTTTGCTATATATTGATTAAGAAGAGCAAAGTTTACATTTGCACGTGAAAGTATGGCAAGCTGAAAACAAAAGAAACAAGTGGAAGAAATAGAAAAGCTGGGACACCTTGAATAAGAGTATCAAGATTTGTAAAGGATGAAAAAAGCATGGAGTACATGCAAAGGTAACCTTTGTTGTTACCAGATCCGTTGCTAGGAAAATATAAATGTACATTCTTTATGAACAAACACTTTTTGCAAATACTTATTGTATCAGGAAGTGCTTGGGTTTTTCATGCATATTTTCTTCAAACATTTTTTCTTTCTGCAAGTCTAGCTCCACTAATGAAAACGATAAAGGAATAGTGTAGATAATAATGACATGGTTTCTTCAATTCATGTACATTCAGATTTAATTGTTCAGTAATTCCAATTTTCATCTCAGGGAAAATATATAACTAACTTGAAAAAAAAGCTGTTGTTCCCCCAAGGAAGAATTCTTCTATCGTTATTTATTCTTTTTTGTTTAAAGTATTATGAACACTTTATAAACTAGAATAGATGAATAACATCTATTTTCAGTGATGCTAGGCTTTTGGAATTACAGCAGTAATTCCTCCTTACTTGGTAACTGGTTGCCTAAAAGCAGTTTCACTCTTTAAATGTTATTAAAGAGCAAAAGTTTTTTCTCTCATGTATACAATTTGAAGCACACTAAATCATTTAAATGATGAATGATATCCCAAGTATTCTTGAGCAGATTTTTTGGATGTTCTTTTTATTGCCCTGTATCCTCAGTGGAATTTAAGCTATCATCATCTACTTTGGAAGCCAAAAATGTGAATTGTGGCATCAACTAAACAGTTAATATTAATTAATTTTAAAGAATTTAGAGTGGAAAGATTTATAAAGATGTTTAAAATCCAAAGGTCAGTAAACAGCATCATTTTTCAATAATTTAATACAAAGCAAATTTTTCTACTTGATTAAGAGACACTGGGGGAAGGTGAAATACACTTGCCAGGAATGTACTGCATTTACATTTTCCTGCCAGTAAAGGTAACCGACTGACATCAGAGACAAAAAGAAATAAACAAACAAGATATAGTCAATTCTCTGTGAAAATGAAAAACATTTTTCTGTAATTAAATTGCTTCCCAGAGGAAATAAATTTTTCAGTTCAATGCCAGAGTCTTTCATCAGATAACATTCCCCAGCATCTACAAGGAGAGTGCTGGAACACTAAGGTACTGGCATTTTTAAGTATGTAAATATATAAGATTTTATTTGACAAGAATTAATGCTTTTAATAGGAAAAAGCTAGTTCAGCAGAAAATTGTTTTTATTAGCTGGTTGCTGCTCAGTTTCATTCTCAACGTTTCTCTCCTTTCCTTGTTTTGCTACACATTCGTAAAGGGAATCACAGATCCATTCTCATCAGGTTTCTCTGCAAGTAGAGCTACCTGTCATCTAGACTGTCCTGGATACATCTTCTTCCGCTAAGACATGCTCTCTTGAGGGAAACTGAGGACTTTAGCTACCCATCTAAAATTTCCAGACAACTTGATCAATTTATAATGGTTGACCTCTGTAAAGATTTCAGCTCTTTTTTGGAGATAGGTCCTTCATGAAGGGTTTTTTTTTTTGAAACAGATGATCAATTCACGCCAAGAAACCAAAACATAGTCCATGGTGGTAGTGGAGCAAGTAAGAAAACAATTGAATGAATCCCAGATCCCTGAGGATGACCATTAGACCTAGAGCTTATCATTGAGTGGCATCTGATGTTGAATTTACGCATTTTGTCCTCAGTCCAAGGAGATTTAGACCGGTATTTCCCTACCACCAGTTTCCAGGATAGGCTGGAGTGTGGATATGCCACTGAATCTCTCATCCAGTGCACTAAATGATGCAAAATTCAGGCAGCAAAAAGGAAGAAGAGCACAAGTCATATCTTGACTCTGCTACAAGTGGAAGGTACAAATAGAAAGTATAAATTCGCAGTTGCAGTCCCAGCTCCTAGCATTGCTGCTGAGTAGCACATGAACAAACTGACACAAGTTGTTGAAAACAGCTGGTCCTTAAATTAGTTCACCAGGTGCTTACCTTCTTCTGTGTGACATGTCATGCTATTACAGTAGAAGCAGATGGATCCAGAAAATCAGTTATTTTTATTAGTATTCAATGACTGTTGTGATACAGAATGATACAGTGTTTCTTCTGACGTGCTGTGATATGTTTCAAGAAGGTGTGATAAATGTTAACAAGGCATTACAAAATGTAACTGTAAAAATTAAAACCACCTTTATGTTTTTCCAAAACAGGATTTTTACAATTTCCACCTTGGAAAAATTTCAAAGATAGTTTTCATTGTGATTCAAAATACCAATGTTTTCTGTGAAACAGACTTTTCCTTTCTTTTAACAACTTCTAAAAAAACTTAGGGATGGGCAATAAAGTAATACTGTAGCAGTAGATGCTGTACCTACATAGCTATGTCCCAAGTCTAAGGCAGAATCCATGACTTGCAGCCTGTGTTCTACTTCTGCACCAACTGCCCTTGCTACATCTGTGTCTTCTCCCAGGACTCTCTGGTGTCTGCATAGGCTTCCTTCTCCTGCAGATGGAAGGAGATGGCAGTAGAAGCAAACCACACATCCCTTGTCTCCTTCCTGAGGGATAACACTCCCTAGAGCAGTGTTGCTGAGCATTTGGGATTAACGATCTCAGAAAGTGAGTGAGGAAGGTAGAGGCTTGCAGAGCAGGGATAGTCCTGCATGTTAAGAAAGTGGATGAGGAACAGGGAGTCCAGCAAACTTCTGCAGCTCTTACCTTGAGATAAAGTTCTCAAGGAACATTTTGGTGTCTCAGCAAGTTTGGGTAGGGAAGGAAGAAAGGAAGTAGAAGGGGAACGGTGCCCACAGCCAGTCACCTCAAAACCTATTGAACTGTTTCCAAGAGGTTTAGTAGGATTAGTAAATACATATATACACGTGTATCTCATAGGAGTTTGAACAGTATCATTTGTTGCACTAACAGAAATATTTACCCTTTTAGCTGAGAGCAGTAATTCCACTAGCATGCTGCAATCATCATCTGCTATGCACCAAACAGCCAGGCGTTAGGCAAGGTATACTGCAAGGGCACCAGTCATGCCTGGATGGGAGTGCTGGGCACCTGGGTGGTCACCGCATCCCCCAGGACACAAAAATCGGCACCACTCACTGAGCAGTGCTAATACAGGAGTGCTGCAACAGTTCATCCCGTCTTCCAGGCAAACCTGTGCATCCTATGAATGCTGTTTGTACAGCCACAGTCCTCAACTTCAATCCCTTATAACAAAAATCCACAGTACATGTGCTTATGTATGTATAAAGACAAATAAATATTTATTGAAAGTAACATCTCTGTTATCGCCACAACCATTGTGATGCTACATTGGACAATGCATCTTAAAGATCCTGATAGCATTTTATATTTTTATCCATTTGTTTTGTGTCCCACAATATTTGTAGGCATCATTATTTTCAATTTTAAATAGCTAATAGGAACAATTTTTACATCCATTTCCTTTTTTATGATTACTGTAGCTATAAAACTATATAGTTTATCTTTTTAAATAAAGAAATTCCAGTGCTTTGGAATAAAATTGTTCTCATCAAACAAAGAATCTGTTCCTAGCACAGAGGAACTGTTGTTCTTGCTGGGGAATGTTTTGATTGTTTACCTGTTGTTCCATATAATTTCTAAATGATAGATTTCACAATTGTCTATTGAATGCCAAGATGACATTTAACATAAGGTTTCCCACTGAGCTTTATTCTTTGTCTTTGCTATAGGAATGAAGAACTGGTATTTAGAAACCCTATTGTGCAAAGAAAGTAAATAGCCATGTATTTTGAGGAACAGTGCTTGCTCACACAACCTTCCTTCTGCAGGAACAAAGGCAGCAAGAATGACTTACGTGTGCAGAGTTGCAGAAATTTAAAAAAAAACCCAACCAGCCCTTGGAGATTTGCAACACTGCTCCGCATTAGTTCACACAACTCGTATAGCACATCTACTTTCTGAAAGCAAGAATAATTGACAAAGTATTGGTGTTATATAGCATTTCTAATCACAACTGTTGCCCTTCCATTGTTTACATTATTTTAAGCTAGCCTAGACAGCGGTATTCCAAAAGAGTGTCAGAGGTGTACTGAAGTGTGATCCATGCAATTCTAATTTAGCTGGACATTTCTCATGCTTTGATTATCAAACCATATAAAGGAAAGAAACATAAGGGAGTCATAAACTGATGTATAACGAGTGCCTTTATCAGCCATATAAAAAAAAAAAGAAACCAAAACCATTTTGTAATATAACTTTTACAGTTGTTTCTTATTTAACCCGTTTGTTACATTAAAAATTGTCTCCCTGTTATTTCACTGAACTAAAATGAAGTAACTCTGAACAGTACAACAAACTTCCTAGAAATGTCAGTTCCTCAGGGTAGGCTAGCCTGAGGGCTGGAAAGTTTGCTTTTGCATTGGTTTCATTCCAGAGATAATAAAGCTAACATAATAGGGAAAAGGTCTGGCAATATTGTATCTAAAAAGGCATCACTGGTTTACACCAAGATTCATGTATTTATGTTTAAAAAAACAGACTTAAAAGAAACATTCTCAATGAGTGAATACACAAGGAGAATGACAGATGTGTTTTTTATATATCTAAGTAACCACTCATGTTAAGAACGTCACCGCTGCTTTGGCTAACATTATCCTTGTCTGTGACTTTCCATCTTTTCCAAAGATAGGAAAGACACAAGTAGATGGAGTGAAGTCAAGACATTTAATATCAAGGATATTAATAACTATAATAGGTGGTTCAAGCCCACCAGCATGGCCAAGTTTTTTTGTAAGCATGATACTGAAGGATTTGAAAGAGGTCAATGAAGTGGCTTTCAAGCGTTTTACAGCAAGCTCCTTTTAGCAAGAAAGGCAAAATGGGAAAAAGCCCAGTTTACATTTGCTGATGAATTTAGTAAGTGGACCAGGAAAGTCACCAGTACTGGCTGACTAGGGTTGGTGATTGACATTGTGATGACAAATGAGAGGTAATAACCACAAAGGTACTTCATAGCCTAAGTATTTTATGCTTGATGTGTCACTGAAAAGGAGTCATTCACCACAGTGGTTGACAAAAGTAAAGAGGAATTTTCCATATGAAGAAGGACAGTTCACAAATCAGTGTCAAAAAACTTCAGTACTGGTGGCAGGGACATTCATAAGGTTCATGTTATGCAGGGAAGTATTACTGTTTTTATTCTTCCTAAAATGATCAGAACCACAGAAACCTAGATAAACAGGCAAAAGACAGTTGGGTTTGGTTTTTTGGTTTGGTTTGGGTTTTTTTCTGTGAGATTAATACCCTGGTTCCTTATCTCAGTAATTTAGCAGTCAAAGGCAGTTCAAAAATAAACCACTACTTTGACTATAAGACACAATTAATTTTTTTTAAAACCCCTCTATCTCTGCTTTTAGCGTCAGTTGTTTTAGACATCAAAGACTTTGGAGCAGAGACTGGAAATCAGGTTGCTGGATTTTCGCCCCTGCTCAGAGAGCTGTCTTCTACCATACAGAATCCTACAATGAATCTCTGTGCAGAAGAAGAGCAGAGTGTCATACCATCACTAGAGGGAAGACATTGCCTCCAGCCCAGCCTGCCTGACAGCCTGATGGTTAGGGTACCCTCCCTGAGGCTGAGGAGCATATTCATCATTAATCTTCCTGCATCTTGCCTATATGCTCTCACCATCAAGGTACTGAATGAAAAAAGATATCATCTTATTCTATATTTAAAAGAAAAAAAATCCAATAGCATTTAACAAAGTCCCCAGTTTGACAAGAGTCTGAGAAAACCCACCAGATGTAGCCCAACTGTAATTATAATTTTCAGATGAGAACAGGACTTGGGTGAGTGCATGTAATGGGCAGCTTGATACCTGCTGGGAACAAGAGGTGCCTAGGCCTGGGTAGAAGCACAACCTTTAAGATGCTTGAGAATTGCCAGTGTTAAAATGCTGCATCTAAAAGAGCATGAAGTAGTGACTGAGCTCGAATAAAATGGAGATATCATCTTACTGTGCAGGGAAGGAGAATCAGGAACTGTGGTAACTAGGGCCATGTGAATACCTTTAGCATCCAGAACCGTAACCACAAAGACTGAGCAAATTGACACAGTGCCAACAAAATAAGTAGTTTGAGAACAGCTCCAGGGAACAGATATTTGTATGACAAGGTCCAGAGAGACCTCAGAAACATCACAAGGTTGTAGAAGACAGAGGACAGATATTCAGAAAAATATGGTAGCAGACTGAGTTAAAAGGGGAAAAAAAAAAGAAAAAAACCCCACATGTCATCCTTTCAAATGAACCCAGACCTGTTATAGGACAAGATGTGTTAATCAGGCTGTTTCCTTTGTCTTCAGAAGACTGTCTCTCTACTCTTAATAAATCTTGTTTGGAGTTTTTGTAAATTAGATCCTTTGATGAAGAGTGCTCAGCAAATGAAGCGTGTTGCTGTTCAGAATTTTCTTTTTATTGCTTTATTTCTTTTTTTCTTATCCTCTTCATCCAGTGGGTGGCCTCACACTTCTCCACATTGTGTTGCACATAGAATATTGTGTTTCTTTGGGAGCTTTTTTATTGTGTGCATTACTGCAGAAAATAAGTATCTCTAACTTCCACAAATTTCATGCAGCCTTGTCAGATGTCCTCATTTTACAGATAAGAAAATAAAGTAGAGTGATTTGTCCCTAAAATGTTTATTGATTCTGAGTGGGCGAGGTTCTTCAGTTCCTATATCCTTCAATTTTCCCCCTCTTCTGATCTCCACTTATGTTGGCTTTCCACTTGTTACGTTACGAGCTTTACAAGACCAATAGCCCTCCTCCTCTTTGTGCCTTGTCAGTGCTAAATAAACAAAGCGGGATGATAGAAGATAATTTTTTCCCACACAGATTGAGAAAGAATTTGTGGTTATGGCCATCTTGCCAGGCACATGTCAAGTATTAGTTAGTTAAACAACAGTTTGGGAAAGAAAGAAAGTTTGGACTCTCAGTACCTTTTCTTTGCCTCCACTTTTTACAATAGTTCTCTAATCCAGGCTATGCAACATACAGGCAGATTCCGTTCACAAGGGAATTGCTTTAGGGACTATGTGCTCTCCAGCCCACAAGTACATGTATTTCTGTAGACTAAACATAACGGATACGTCTCTGTAGCACTGCAAAGCTGGTCCAGTTTTCAAAGTTGACTGTCCTGGAGGCTCCAGTCTCTGTGCAATGTTAAGTGACCCAAAATGCAGAAAGACAGCATGTAATTTGTATTATTATTTATTGAATTCCAAACATCCAAGTTCGGATTATAAAAGCCTGAAAAAATGCCTTAGCGTGCAATATCCATTCCAGGTCAGGCAAATGGCCTTATGCATTGCCCTGTGTCTGAGGGTGGCCAGGGTCAGATGCCTAAGAAAAAAACAGAAGAAAACAGCGAGAGTTTAAGGGATGCCTCTACAGAATAATCTTCCAGCATCTCAGTATTTGTGGTCCAGGGAGTTCCTGAGAGTCAGACTTTTTTTGAATCCTTGAGGTGCTTTTCCTTCCACTGATTGTCCATCACTTTAAGAACCACATAGACTTTCAGTGTCCATTGCCTCCACTGGTAAGAAATTCTACAGCTGAACTATAGATGAACAAATATTTCCTTTGCCTGCTTAAGACCACTTACCTACCAGTTTCATCTGGCATCTCCTGTTTATTGTTTTAGAATTACAATTGTTCTGTATTAATTTTTACCAAAGCACTCAGGATTTTGTACCCTCCTTCCCAACGGTATGTTTCTTCCTGGACAATATCCCCTAATTCTGCTATTAGTTATTTCTCAAAATTGAATCACTTTGGTTGCCTTCTCTGTTGCTCTCCCAGTTGTACTATAACCTTTGGTCAGAATAGGACCAATTAACAGCTTGATGAATAAAACCAAGAAAAAATACTGTGACATGTAAAGATTCTACTGAATATGCAGAGAAAAATTTTACTAGCAAATGTGGAAGAATAATGTCACACTGTAGCTCAAATTATTGAAACAAAATGAACAACTGGAATTAAAAAAGAAAAGCTTGTTTTGTTTTTTTTTAATGTTGACTAAACTAGAAAAGATATACATCAACATTTAAGTTACATCAAAGAGCTGTAGGTGATGGAACAAAGCTAATTTGGAATTGTTAAAAGATGCAGTGACTTAAGTTACAAACATTTTGGATGGTGCTGAGCCACTTAGCTACCTGCTAAATCCAATCAAGAATCCTACTAAGTAAGTGATGGTACAGCGTGGCCTAACAGGAGGAGAAACTAAAGAAAATCTAAAGAAACGGAAGCCTTAGAAATAATAAGCAGTGTCAAAAAGTATCTGAAAGTACAAACAAACTGTGAAAAGAGACGTTACTGAAGAAGGATGGTACATTGGGGATCTCCTGAAGGAATAAGTTGTGAGAAGATAGTGGGGAGTGGAATGTTACTGCCAGCCTGGAAGAAGCTGCAGTACGACAGCCTCCAATCACATAGTTGCACAGAAGGTAACTAAACACAGACTGGGAAATAGAGGAAAATGGATAAGATTTAAGTATCTCAACAGAGCTGGTTTTAGCCACATCTGAAGACAAATAGAAGAAAGGTCGTCTGAAAGAATGTGAAGCTGCTAAGAAACAAAGAAAAATGGTAAACAACATTTAAAAAAATGAGAAATGGGAATAAGGAGGGAAAGAACTCCCAGTCCTTGTCCTTATTAAATGGGATTTTCTCAAGTTTAATTCTGTAAAACATTCAAACATAACAAACAATCCACAGAAAGCATAAAAACAAGGATCAGGCTGCTGCAGAAGTTCGTAGGGTGAGTCATCAGGCCTGGCCCCTAAAATTGACTAAAAGTTGCAGGCAGGAGGAGAAAACTTTAAAATGCTTCAGCAAAGCCACCCTAAAGACTGCCTTGGACTTCTGTATCTGTAACTTGGAATGAGGGTTCTTCTTGCAAAGCCAGAGACATGTCAAGGATTGTAAGACTACCAAAGTATACAGATAAATATTTATGTTATGATCAGTTGTTATGAAGCCATACAAAGTTTCACAGGGCAAAGTTTCACATTGGGATGGGGAAAAATCAGATCAGACTGTAATGCAATTGACTTCGTAACAGGAAGGTCATCCTGAGGTAGTGGTTTTGTCCTCACAAAGAATAAAGTTAATATAAGTCATTGTATAATAAATCTCCATTGTTATGGAGGAAGAACTGAGAGTTCCTTGGAACTGCTCTGAATTCTCATTTGCATTCAATGCCATCTTAAAACCCTCATGCGCAGCTGGAAAAAGGAGTGAGAGCAGCCCCCAGAGGCTCCTGGAGATGGAAACCTGCAAGTCTGAGTCTGCAACAAGCATCAGTTGGCACAAGACATCAACAACACGTGTTTCTGCAACTTATGCCTTCTTATTTCTGGGGTTTTCTTTTGAAATGGCTTTTCTAATTTCATAGCCAAGAACTGAATCTCTTGCTCTGCTACAAATCAAACTTACTGTTTGCATTTTGAGCATTTTAAAGTGAATGTAGGTGAATCTGACCAGTAAAAGACATCTTACTTTTTGGGGGGTAACCAATTGCAATAAAATATTGCTATAGGTGTACTCCCTCTGCTTCATGTAACCCCCACTGTGTGCCACAACTTTATTGTAGTGACAGAGGAAATGGTCAACGCACAAGTGGCAAGAACAGAGCCAGGACATAGCAGAAGGCAAGGGACAACTTTTTTAAAAAATTAAATCAGTAAGGGAGACCCAGCAGGAAGAAGAGAGCAAGTGGTTCCCTTCTTCACGCCCCATAAAAGAATCATCATTTACAGTGTCCATAATGCTCATCTTAAGATCTTGTAAAGCACTTTATACTCAGAAAAACTTGGTGGATAATGATATTGGCTATAGATCAGTACCCTCGGTGTCAACAAGGATTCCTACAAATCATTAAGCATCATTTTCTCTTCCAACAACATGCTTCTGAGGAAACACCTCTTCTATCATTACTTGCATCTTCACATGCTTCAAAGAGAGGGCTTTCAATGGTCTTTTCCTACTCTATTTCCACAGCTAGCTCCATTCTTTTAAGACTTGCTGTGAAGTATTGGAATTTTCTTCTTTTGATTGGAATGAGGGAGGGCTTAAATCTTAAATCCCAGTCACCAAAGGAAGATGCCATTGGTTGGCCAATCATTATTTACAGAGACCCAATTGAGAAATTCTGTCCAACCTGATATACGATAGATTGAGGATTTCAAAAATTGTCAGCATTTTAAAGACAATATGCAATTAAGGTCATCCTGTCTTACTTGCTGAGTATCACAGGTTAAAGGACTTTATCCAGCAATTCCTCCAGTGATCGTATAGAAGAAATACTTAATGCCAAAGCCATTTTTCTTAAAGATATCTGTTCCCATTTAAACATACAAGTGATAAAAAATCTTCCATAGCCATTGGTAATAGTTCATAGAATCACAGAATCATAGGATACCAGGTTGGAAGGGACCTCAAGGATCATCTGGTCCAACCTCTCTTGGCAAAAGCAAAAGCGTTGTCTAGACAAGATGGCCCAGCACCCTGTCCAGCTGAATCTTTAAAGTGTCCAATTCTTAGTTCATTAACATCCCTATTCAAATGTTTCACTCCATTCTCAATCTGAATTGATATGTCATCAATTTCTAGAGACTGAATCTCAGGTATATCTTGTTCTCCTAGATCAAAGAGCATGTACCATCAGATTTCTTCTGTTGAAATATTCAAAAGGTACAGAATCACAGAATCACAGGGGTTGGAAGGGACCTCTGGAGATCATCTAGTCCAACCCCCCTGCCAGAGCAGGGTCACCTAGCGCAGGTTGCACAGGATGCCATCCAGGCAGGTTTGGAATGTCTCCAGAGTTGGAGACTCCACCACCTCTCTGGGCAGCCTGTGCCAGTACTCTGCCACCCTCTAAGGAAAAAAGTTCCTCCTCATGTTTAGATGGAACTTCCTACGTTCGAGTTTGTGCCCATTACCTCTTGTCCTATCACTGGGCACCACTGAAAAAAGACTGGTGCCATCCTCCCGGCACCCTCCCTTTAAGTATTTATAAGCATTGATGAGATCCCCCCTCAGCCTTCTCTTCTCCAGACTAAAAAGACCCAAATCCCTCAGCCTTTCCTCATAAGAAAGATGTTCCAGCCCCCTAATCATCTTTGTAGCCCTCTGCTGTACCGTCTCCAGCAGTTCCCTGTCCTTCTTGAACCAGAGAGCCCAGAACTGGACACAGGACTCCAGGTGCAGCCTCACCAGGGCAGGGTAGAGGGGGAGGAGAACCTCCCTTGACCTGCTGGCCACACATCTCTTGATGCACCCCAGGATGTCATTGGCCTTCTTGGCCACAAGGGCCCATTGCTGCCTCATGGTCATCCTGTTGTCCAGCAGGACTCCCAGGTCCCTTTCCACAGAGCTGCTTTCCAGCAGGTCAGCCCCTAACCTGTACTGGTGCATGGGGTTATTCCTCCCCAGGTGCAGGACCCTACACTTGCCTTTGTTGAACTTCATGAGGTTTCTCTCTGCCCAACTCTCCAGCCTGTCCAGGTCACGCTGAATGGCAGCACAGCCTTGCGGTGTGACAGCCACCGCTCCCAGTTTTGTGTCATCAGCAAACTTGCTGATGGTACTCTCTATCTCTTCACCCAGGTCATTGATGAATATGTTGAACAAGACTGGACCCAGTACTGACCCCTGGGGAACACCACTTGTCACAGACCTCTAACTAGACTCTGTGCCACTAATCACAACCCTCCGAGCTCTATCGGCCAGCCAGTTCTCAATCCACCCCACTGTCCATTCATCCAACCCACACTTCCTAAGCTTGCCTATGAGGATGCTGTGGGACACAGTGTCAAAAGCCTTGCTGAAGTCAAGGTAGACAACATCCACTGCCCTCCCCTCATCTATCCATCCAGTTATCAGCTTTGTAATACTTCTATTTGTAAACTAATTAGGCTCAGTTATCATACCTGAAACCAAACTTCAATTCTCTCACTTCTTTTCAGAATGCTTAGGAATTGCTTGATACTTCTGTTTGAAGAGAGTAACCAGACCTAGACAAAATATTCCAGTAATGGTCTTCTCTGTTCTGCACATGACTGTAATACCACCTCTTTATTCTAGCTGACGTTCCTCTGATGGTAGATCCAAGTACTGTGTTTGCCTTCAACTACGCCACCACGTTTGAGGTTTGCACTTGATTTGCTATGGACCATGTCACAGCTACTATCTCAGAATCACTTTTCCAGGAGAGACAGTTCCTCAACATACATATACACCCTTTTTCTTTGGCATTCCCTATGACTTTATTAAGAAGCAAATTATTCATGGGTACACTCCTTATCAAGTTGCAGAAACCTATTTGGATAGTCGACCTGTCCTCCAGCTTGCATGTTATTTGAGAACTGCACGTGTGTTCATTTTATGTTTTCTTTTGGACTATTAATAACCATCTCAGAAGCACTGGGCCAAGACCATCATGGGGAAATATCAGGTGTTTGCTGTTTTGTTTCAGGAAAATACAAATAATACTTTTATCATCCAATATATGCTACACATGCACATATGAGCTTAGTTTCTTAACTAGCCCTCAAGCAATTAAAATTTATCAATAGATTAAACATATCTGGTATCATTGCTTTCCTGGAGACAGTCTTAGCAAGTTAATAAACTTGCCCACAGAGCAACTTTGAAGATTAAGTTAAGTACTTAAGTATCTGCACTTCAAGATTTAGGATGTTTAGATACTACTATTACTTGAAGTTTAAATATTGTTATGAAGTTTTTAAACTCAAGTTGGAGAAGAGGAAACAGACAAAGAGCAGAAGAAAAACAGCCATCACTCATTCCAACAGAGATAAACAGAGACTGAATAACCAAGTTTTAACATCTTTTTTTTCCTGGCAAGATTCTCTGTTTTTAATTTGCTAGACCAACTTGTTGACTTTTTTTTTTTTTTTAAATATTTGCCTGTCTGGAGAGAGATGCACATGAACCTAAGGGAAAAGAAGATGTACTTAAAACAGTAGCACAGCATAAAATGTTCAGACACTGGAAAGAGGTGACCTCATCCTATTTTTGCCTGAGTCGGCTGGTTGTGAGAAGCTAGCTGGCCATGAATCTGTTCCAGCAATTCTTTGGAGAGCCCAAGTTCACCATTAAGAGGGGTAATGCAGTTTCTCTTCCTCCACATTAATATAGTGGATATTTTGGAAGTATAAAATGCTCAAAAATTAAAGGAAACTGAAAGGTTAGCCCTCCCATACAAGCGTTAACCACATTACAAAGGAATATATCACAGTATGCACTGTAAGCAGTAAGAGAAATTATCCAAGATATTTTTTTGCAGTAGGGAAAATTATGAACAAATAGAGCAAATAAATTCACTCCTGAATGTCTTCTTAAGACACTGTTTAGCAAGGACATTGCTTTTAATTTCTCTTCTAAGAAAAAAAAAGAAATCTGCTTTCACTTAAAAAATGAAACTAAAATGAAAAGGATCTAATCTAAAAGTTATTTTCTAGTAAGAGTGTCTCTGCAAGTTCATCTTCTGCTCTTCGTATTCTTGTTTCCTGTCCTCCAGCATCTCTAGATAAGTATCCCAAACCCATGAAGCTCCACGGAGCATTCAGCTTTATTGATTATCTCTTGATAGTCAATCTTGTCACATTGCTCCAAGCCTTAACTTGTCTTGGTCTGTTTTCCTCATAGCTGCTTCTTCAGTTTCAGAAAAAAAATCAGTATCCCTCTCCTGCTTCCCAGTAAAAGCCTCAGACTAACCAGGACTACTTTTCAAGCAAACTGGGAGAAGGCCATAGAATCATAGAATGGTTTAGGTTGGAAGGCACTTGTTCCAGTGCCTCACCACCCTCAGAGTGAAAAATTTCTTCCTGAGATCTAATCTAAATCTCCCCTCTTCCAGTTTGAAGCCATTGCCTCTCATCCTATATCTACATGCCCTTGTAAAAAATCCCTTTCCAGATTTGTTGTAGGTGCCTTTCAGATACTGGAAGGCTGCTATCAGGTCTCTCTGGAGCCGTCTCCAGGCTGAACAACCCCAACTGTCTCAGCCTGTCTTTGTAGGAGAGGTGCTCCAGCCCTCTCATCATCTTTGTGGCCCTCCTCTGGACCCGCTCCAACAGGTCCATGTCCTTCTTATGTTGGGGGCTGCAGAGCTGGACACAGTACTGCAGGTGGGGTCTCACGAGAGCGGAGTAGAGGGGTAGAATCACCTCCCTCGACCTGCTGGGCACGCTTCTTTTGAGGCAGCCGCAGATACGGTTGGCCTTCTGGGCTGTGAGTGCACATTGCTGGCTCATGTTGAGCTTCTCATCCACCAACAACCCCAAGTCCCTCTCCTTAGGGAGAGGGATACATACAAACATACAATATACTGGCTGAAACAGACTTCTTAGTTGTAGTTATGCACATGCAGAGCTCATTCATCTGCCCACGTGCGTTATTTCCAGCACAAAGCTGTTTCCCCACCAAGCAGGGACATAAGTTTCTCCTTTTTTAAAGAAAATGAGAGGCACGGGGGTTCCAGACTGCAATGGGGCTACACGTCTCTCTCCTCATTGCAGTGAGGCATAGGTACACATACACAGAGATTTAACCTCTCTCCAATGTTTTGACAGAAAATACTAACAAACAAAACGTATTTCCCCAAAATATTTTGGGTTAGTAATTCATACTTTCTGTCAAATGAACAAATGAAGTTAGTTCTGTTTCTGGAGGGTTTTATTTGGGGGTTTGGGGTTGTGGGCTTTTTTTTAAAATCAAGACAACATTTTGTAGCCTATAAATGATTTCTTGGCAGCTCTTTACAAGTTAAAAAATGTTAGAAATTTAGGGAAGAGTTCTGTAAAGTTGGAGCTAAATTCTGTTGCCATTTCTTCAAGCCTAGTCCAAAACAATTTCATTAAACTCAGTCACATTTCTCTAGATTACTGCAGTGTAAATGAAATTCAGTTTGGTTTCAAATGTCTGATGTTTGCAGTGTACACGGGCACCTGCGGAACCAAATATCTCTTTCCTCTTGCAAAAAGGGTTTATGCTTACAGCAAGATAGTAGCTGAGGTGAAGGTAAAAGGACTGCATATCCTGATCCAAAGTTTGTATGACAAATTCTCAGTGCATTTGCTTAACTAGCTAAGAAAGGATTTTTTTCCTGAGAGTTTTAAGTACCTCATTCAGCACATCCTCATCTCTAATAGTGAAAACTGGTCTTCAGCCATGAGCTGCTTCATGTAATGGAAGAGGTTTACATTACACGTAAGGTTTCTAGGTTACACAAGTTCAGTAATGACAGTGAATCACCTTCTAGACCGTAAAGCAGAAAGCATGATGGTTTCCTCCAGAGAAAACAGAGAACAATTTATGTGTAGCCTTGTTAAAATGTTTTTCCCGATGGGGCAATAAAACAGTTCTGAGAAGTCACAGAAGGGTGGACAATGTTGCATTCCCTTTTTGCCTTTGCTTCAGAAATAGCAGCTGTGCCAAAGACATGAAGGGATAAGAAGTGTTCCGAAGTGGAAAAATGAGCAGATTTAGGCTGCTATAATTCAAATTGTAATAGAGGAAAATCACAGCTACTGTGTAGAGACACAAGAATTATTAATATGAATGAGTGAATTTTATATAATTAATTCTACTGAGAAGCATAATTAGTTAATTGTACAATGGGAGGGAGATTGATTGTTGCTTCCTATACACTCCTGAGCAGCAGGGTGCCAGGCACCTTGATACACCCTCACAGGAATTTCTGTATTATAAGCAATTCAGTTGCTTCAGAGATGCTGCCTGTTCACCCTACTCTTCCAAGGGTGTAAGAGAGGGCATGGCATCACTTCCACCTGTCTCTGACAGAAAGAGGTATCATACCTCAGTTTAGAGTTGGCAGATCCATACCGAGTCATTGCAGTGCTTAGGGCAGGATGTTAATGTGCCTTCCTCCCACTGCTCCAGCTCCCAGCCCCACTGCTCCTCCTCCACCAGGCAGATCCTGTGGCCATTAATGCTCCTGTTGTGCATCCCGCATACTCCCTCACACATACCAAAGGACACTTTTGCACTGATCTGAATATAACTCTTCTCCCTGTAAGGTATCATTAACTCTAAGTTGTCCTGGGAGTTCAAGCTACATTTTCTCAGCTCTGGGAGAACTGTAAGATCCTCAACATTTACAAAAAAATGTTGCCTTGGACCTATGATGCACATTTTCATGGAAATTCATGTGGTACTTTACTGTGCTTCAATTTTCTCTTGTTTTCAGGCTTAAGAGACTATGAATAAGGTTCTATTTTCCCTTCCGCAAAAGAAACCTCAGTTTGTTAATATTGGACATTTAATAGGTCCATTCTTGGCATCTCTCTGGGGTTTTATATTTGCTTTTAAAGGCTTATCAACAAAAAGATATTCCTGTGAACAGTGATATTCCTGTGGTATCCTCTGTATCACTGGCTTGTTGGCTGAATTCAAATAAAGGCAAAAAAATAGAAGTGGAAAGATCTGAAACATCTTTTTAAGTTTGTTTCTTTACAGTAGTTCAAAAGCAGAAAGTTCTATTGATAAGTAAAACCTCCTTAAGCCCAAGACTGTACACTCAAACCCCTGTATACCGCAACACACTGACGTTAATTCTTGGTGTGACTGTGAAACAAATTATTTCAGTTTTGTGGGCCTTAATTGGTTCATTATATGGAAATAAGAAAAAAAATATTTTTGTCTTTGCTTTTAAAGAAATGTCAGGTCCTTGAACATAAAAAACTGCAACTACTTAGCAGATCATTCGTGGTTTGAAAAATTTTAACTGTCCCCATCGTGGTTTGTTTCTGATACACTTCATCATAGCTTATATTAATAATTGAAGAGATGCTGTTCTCTTTAGCAGAAAATTGTAAGTTCAGTTTTTGTCTTTGACTATGTATTTAAAGGAGACATTTGGGCCAGTTAGCATTTTGTTCTTAGTAAAACATTGTCTTGGCTGTATAATGCTGCTCTAATTCTTCAAATGCTGCAAGAAGGTACCAGAAGTTGTAACCTTCCAGGAGGCTGGCAAGCAGGAAAGAATTTTTAAGATAAGTATCTGTGAAAATAGGTACAATCATCCATTTGGAGCAGAGAACATCATTTTGCTTGGTGTTGACTTTCTATAGGAAATGGCCTCAAGTTGCTCCAGGGGAGGTTTAGATTGGATATTAGGAAAAATTTCATCACTGAAAGGATTATCAAACATTGGAACAGGCTGCCCAGGGAAGTAGTTGAGTCACCATCCCTGGAGGTTTTTAAAAGACATATAGATGTGGTGCTTAGGGACGTGGTTTAGAGGTGGACTCACAGTGTTAGGTTTACGGTTTACTCGATCTTGAAGGTCTTTTCCAACCTAGATGATTCTATGATTCTATATATCACAGTGGACACAATCTTACCATCAGGCAATAATGGAAGAAGATCTCTGTCTCCATAAGTCATCCAGTAACCAACAATACAGTGCCAGCAAGTTCAGCAAAACTTAAATATTTTGCATTATTCAGAGGAATATTAAATAGTCTGAAATGTTCTGTGAGAAACTGAAGCACACAGTAGTAAACAATAGACCACATCCAAGTATGAAGTGGAAACAACAGTTGTCAGAGTTGCTGAATAATCTTGTTCTCTGTCAAAATCAATCCATTCTCAGTCCACTGGAAAAAATCCTAACATAGCTGGGAAGAGACTCTTCAGTCAGTGTACTCAGACCTTTGAGGAACCACTCAGGGAGGTTTATTTTAGAAATTGATTAAGCTCTGTCTGAAAATTCATTTTCATGTCAGTTTTGATCCTCCTGTTACTACCAAATGATCATCACACAGCTTCATTCTTCAAACACCTAGATACTTTCTTCTGTCATCCAGCTTTACAAATCTACTTATATTCTCTGAAATCAACCCTGAATTTATTCTGGTGCTCTCTTTTAGCTTAAATTTATCTTTTTCTCAGTTGTTCCTTCCCAACATATTTACAACAAGCCATGACCTGTCCACTTAAGCTCTGCTTTGCTAAGCCAAACATGGAACAGGGATATTCTCCGGGGTAGTCTGAAGCTTGCATTGCATACGTGTACCATGGTTAGGTTATGACTCCCTTGCTGGGAAGAGACCACAATCACAGACAGGTTTCCGGAGCCTTGGTCAATGGCATTAATACTTCCTTCTCTCTGGTGGAAATAGGTTGTCCAATATATCACAGCGTTGTGTTTGTTGTTTTAAAATTCTTTACTGAAGCTCAGATAAGGGAAATTTATTGCATCTCCTTTATTTAGTGAAAAACAGAAATCTTATCAGAGAAAATGATTGAGTTACTGAATATTGTTTGCCCTTGGGAAATTCATGTTGCCTTTTCTCCATTTCCCACACACCACTCCATTGGTAAAGGACTTGCTTCTTCAAATTACATTATAAAGTCTTTCATATAACCAACTCAGTCTAACATATTCAAATAGTGTTTGATCCTCTCTAAAAGTTGCACATAATGCCTCTCTCTCATCTCTTCCCTTCTTCTCCCACTATTTGGGAATAATCCTCACTAATACAGTCATTTTTAATGCAAACAGAATATCAGAATTTTGGAATGAAATATGTCTCATTCTCCCCATACATACACTCTCTCTCTTAGACGCTAAGCATCTTGAGATTAGCTTCCATTTCAGTTCTGGCAATTTTAATTTTCATAACCAGTTTAAACAAGATATGGATTGAATGGAACTTGACTTCTGGCTGTTCATAAGGTAATACCTAAGATCCTACTTTGAATTTCTGCAAAAAGGAAAACAAATGTTTCCCATGTCAGGGAGCAGCAAGAGCAGAGCTGCTGCATGAGGGAGGATTTGCTGGGAGCCACAGGTGGCCGCAGCAGAGACATGGTGCAAGTCCCATGTATCTGAGCAGAGCAGGATGCTGATAACAGGATCCATCAGCAGTCTCAGACAAAGGAAGGTGATAAATCCGCTCCAGCATGTATCTAAGGGGTCCAGAGCAGCAAGAGTCGGGCTGGAGACAAGACTAGAGACGAGTCAACAAGATAGGTCCAAAATCCAGGCAAGAGACAGGGTTATAAATGTATACATACAGTATAGCTCAGGGAAGGCATAAAGACACAGCCCAAATTCAAACAGAGCAGAAAGTGCATGGAGTGGAGGTCCCAAGTTGAGGTCAGTCAGGATAATTAAGGTCAGCTAGGGCACCCAAACATCATGGTGGTCTTGAAAAGCAGTACCTACCGTACTCCCAATCACTGCATGGTTTTGACAAAAAGAAGCCCTAGAAAAGGAAAGGATGAACAACCTGAAATTGGGAAAGAGCCTGGAAATAGCGTATCTGCATGAAAAATTCCTTGACTTTGACCCCTTAATAGCCACCCGTTTCTGCAGGGATTCAGCAGACATAAGAATCCCTTTAATGTCCTCCTTATCTGCCCTCTACATCTTTTCTATGGTCAGCAAGATCCCAAGATCTCAACACTTAAATGCTATTACACATTTCTCTTCTTCCTTTTAATGCCATCTAGTCCAGGTTGCAAAAGAGATGGACAAAACTCCAGGAGTTTAAAAACAAGAACAAAAGAATAGAGTCATATTAAAAAATAAGGGGTGGGAGGTCTTACAGTCTTTCAATTGTTTCTGTTTTTTTCCCTTGGGGAAACAAAAATTATTCTTGTTGGGGGGTAGCGATTTTAAGAATGTTTTGACACCTGTATAAAAAATGTTTTGTTAAATTATGGTGCTAATCCTTTAAAATGTTAATATGCAGGCCAGCATTTATTGACTTGATAAACGTCACTGTATTCAAATGGATGTAATAGAAATTTTATTACAGTAATACAGATCCAGGTCACTCGTGGATAGTCCTGTTAATTCTGCAGTTTCAAAGGGAGCCAGGGGAAGCAAAGAAAGCATATGGAAACACCACAAGAAGATTTCAAGTCACTTTTCATGGCACTGCTGCTCTTTCAACAGCCACTTGATGCCACTTGGTGTAGAGATTAATATACAAGATGCCCCCAAAAAGCCTGAGACTGCATTTCTGGGTAGGGCTGCCTCTCTTTGTGCTGCACTCAGCCCATATTCCTACTTGGTAGCCCCATTGTTAGTATGACTTCTGAGAGGGTGTCAGAGTACTAAAACTTGCTTTTCCCTCTCTTCAACAGAAATGATCTCCACCTGGTGATGTTCTGGACACACTGTAAGGACCACAAGTTTAATGTACTCTCTGGAGAAGAGTAAGGGTGTGTTTCTTAAAACAGAACCTGCTTCTGCAGCTGAAACACGTTGTATTTCTTGCAGCAGCAATTTGTAAAACTATGGTGGCAAACCTGTAACCTCAGACATTTGTCAAAGCTTTACTTGATTTTTGCACCAATTTGATCAATTTGAATTTCCATTACACTCAGGTAGAACCTGTAAAGAAAACTACTTGTCTTACTATATTAACAGTGTTCTCCTATTAGAGACCTGTTGTATAGCAATGCATCTAGATAAAATGAAATAGTTTTAAAATGTCAAAATCAATGACAATTTCTAACAGTCACCTCAGTCTTCTGCCACTTTTTCTTTTTAAAGTTGCAAGTACATTTGATGCCATTTCTAAATTCCCAGTAAATGTAGGGGCTAGCTTAAGTTCTTATTGTCAAGAGAATCTCACCAATGGTAGTACAAGGTGAAAATATTGTGACAATGTTTTCTGTCTCACTGATAATGCAGCAGAAGATAGACAGAGACTGTAATGACAGGGGATACATATTTGGGTTCTGAAGAATTCTGGGATTTACAGGTGGAAGAGCATGGCCTGAACCAGCAGGTAGATGTTCAACCCCCAGCCAGGGAATGCCAATGGCAACTTCTGGAGTGTGTTTGGAAGAGAGGGGGGCAGAGGAGTGGGAAGCAAATGAAGTCCTGTTAGGTAATTACCTCTCCAAAGAAAATCTTTTTTCCCCTTATTACCTTATATGGTAACATTGACATTTTTTGATTGGTGCCTCCAAATCTCTGTATCTTTTGCTCTGTTTCGTAATCCCTCTTTTCCACTTTCTCTTGACTGCTCTGGCACAAGTCATTGACAGGTGTTACTATAACTTTCATCACTGAAGTATATTACATGAGGAAGTACAAAATCTGGTGATACAAACCTAAAGCATTACTGCAGTCGCAGTACTTTACAATTAAGACAAAGTTGATGAGGGAACAGTTTTCTCTCAGCTCACAGACTGCACAAAGTGTACATTTTGTAGCTGGCTACAGCTTCTGTCAAGAGAAAGCAGATGGGGATGTCATGATATTTTCATAGTGAGAATCCTAAAACACTCTAAGACTAATAAAACCAAAAAAACCCTAATGATATACAGACTGCTAATACTTCCCCTGCTGTAAAACACAGCTTTAATTAAATATATTCACAGTTAACTAACTGCAGATTGAAGGGAGTATTGGAACTGAAAGGTCGCCAGTGAAAGATCAACAATGACATCCAACAGTCACATTAAAAAAGAAAACATAACAACAAACCTGCTTCTTGGTAATGCCTGGGAAAAGAGACAATTTCTCATGGGTAATCTGCAAAGTACTCCCCATTTCTGAAACATAAAGCATAAAATGCCAATCAAAAATAAATAAACACCACCAGCTGCACCCAAGGATGCCAAATTTCAGATGATGGAGGCTTCAGCTGTAGGGTAGAAAAGGTTCCCAAGACAGTCTAGCCCTGCTGTGAAACGTCACCTCTCACTCTCTTTCTCTCTTTATTTAGCTTCCTCTTGGGACCTGCCAAGCCCAGTAGCATTTCCTCCAGGAGAATTTTTGATATGCCAAGGAGTTACTCCCAAAGGGAATGAGCCTTCATTAGGGACCAAAAAGGGCATCTGGTTCAAATCAAATCCTGGATCAGAGAGTAGGAATATTTTGCCTTTACTGATAATAGACTTCTGCAGTTTCCAGGGAACAGAATGGGGCATAGAATGCCAATTCAATTAAGCAGCATTGTTTTTTCCTCTAGTTCCAGCAGGGAAGTTTGCTGTTGCAAGGCAGAGACTCCTGGGAGCTACTAGTTCCTTCCTATGTGACCTTGGGCAAGATTCTTCATATTCTCATACCTCAGTTAACTGTCAAGAGTGTTGAAGTCTTAATTAACTTGGGAGAAACATGAAGGTGATTGTAGAAACAGTGCAGTTTTATCATTATTACTTTTGCATTTGGAGTAGCTGATGCATTTCTGCTCCTGTTCATCACCTTCCAAAATTGTTTTTGTTTTAAAGAAAATATGGTGGCTGTTTGAATATGTTAATTTATAAATTACGAGTTATGCTACAGCTAACCTAGTCAGATCTTGGGGACTGCTGAAAGAAGCAGTCAGGACTCCCATCTCCTCTATGCTCGAGTGCTGCGTTGTGCTTATGCTTTGCTGAGTGTTCCATGAGCTGGTAGTGCTCACTAAAGGCAGGAAAAAAATCATCTGCCCCCATGAAATGCTGGAGTTAGAGAACAGACCTGCCTCAGTCAGATCAGACGAGCTCTGGAGACAGCACATAGCGAACAGCAGGAGCACGTTTCCAGGGAGCTGGTGAGGGGTGGAACCGGGGATGGCACCTCCAACCTGGTAGGAGTGAGCTCCCCTTGTCCCATCTCAGCCTTATCCACAAAACTTCCCCTCTGTCCTAGCAGGCATCCCCACAAATGATTCAGTTTTTAAATAAGGAGCACAGGGCCAGTACATGTGACTCTTTTCCAGAAACAAGGGGTAACTTTCAGAAGTTATGAAGCTTTGAAATTCAAGAACAGTTTTAAAAACCAGCCCATGTATGCCTGCTTGACGCCCCATGGTCCTGGAAGCCATTTCTCATGCTTTCCTTTGCTTGCATCCCTCAGAGCTTTTTCCAGAGAGATGGGCAGTTCATAAGTGAGACTGAAAGACTTGCAGAGGAAAGTATAAGACTAAATTTAAAGTCTGTAATAAATATTTAGATCATTACTTTATTACTTTAATTAAAGTTGTTTCATCAAAACCTGGATGTTGTTACTATTGCAAAGTCACCTAGTTTTGGTCCAAGGCATATTCATGTTCTGCTATCATATTTGTAAAGTAAAAATATCCCAGCAAAGGAGAAAAAATTCTACCTCATCCAAGCCTCCTCTGATCTTACTTGTTCCTTGAAATTCAAACTAGCTCCTACAACTGCTGATGAATCAGATTAATAAATCTACAGTGCACAGGCAGACTAACACATGAATCCCTTTCTTTGGCTCTAAATTGAGTTATAATTGGTTATTCAGTGGTGTTTAAAAATTAGAAATTGCTCCTTCTCATGATTTCCCTTGCTTTTAGAAGAAGCCTGATGAGAACCGAACTATATTTCCTTGAAATTCTTTATTTTTCTTCTGCTTGTTCCCACCCTTTTTTGGAATCTTCTGAAGTTGGAATGTGTCATATTTGTTATATAATAATGGAGTAATCTTCTATTTTTACCATCCTTAATCCTTATTTTTTAAGATTCAGCCACTAAGTGCTGTAAAGAAAAAAACCAAAGCTCTCACTCCAGAATAGACACATTGAGTTGATAAGTTGAAAGGGCCTGTCAGGCAACATTGCAAAGACAATTCTATGCTTCACCTTAAAATAGCAAATCTAGGAGGTATTACCAAAATGGCAATTAACATGCATTCACACTAATTGAGGGAACAGAAGGCATGTGTCCTTCAGAGATCTGGCCTGTCATCTTCCAACCTGTGTTTGAAATTAAGCTTAATTAACCCCAGAGGATAAATCAAGACATTTAGCATCCCACTAATTCCATCATGAATCCCTTGGAAGGGAGGAGCTGACAAACATATCCCAAAATTAAGTACTTTCGTCTTTTAGCAGAGAGCGAGCGAGCAGACATTTCCTGGCCCATATTAATAATAGTGTAGCTTCAGCAACAAATATAGTTTGTTATCCAATTATGTGTGCAAGAGCTCATGTCTATTGGGTCCACTGGAAGCTGACCAGTTGCTCTCCAGTGAACATAAGGATGTATCTGATGTGTTTCTGGTGTGGCAGGTATGTTTTCTTTCCATGCTGTGCATCCACCCCAACCCAGATGGTGCTCCACCACTTGTCAGCTGCTATAAAGTCCTTGCTCTGAACTGGGAAAACCAGAAGCAGAGCTAATCAGTGTACTCATTACTCAGGAAAAGTACTGTAAGACTACTCTTCACATAGCTATTAGCAGAGGCCTTTCTCATAGAAAAACAGAGTAGGCTGTTGGTCTGTTTCTGAGGCAGATTCTCAGCAGATTTATATCAACTAGTCAACTGGCGATCTGTCCTTATGCCTTTTCCTACTGTTGTCGTGCCCTTTTCTGAGTGCTAATTGCACAGGTTTCTGGAATCTGAGACTTTTCTGAGGCAGAATTCATTCAGGCCAGAATGGAAGAGTGGGCTGTTACCCTTAATAATTAAACCAAGCAGCCATAATGACTGGGACCTCGAACTCTGGTTCATTTGTGGGTAAACTATATTTTTTTCTTTTTTTCCCTGTTTTCCTTTTTTAAATTATACAGTCTCTAAACTTCCAGCGGTAAATCAAAGTGGAAAAAAAAAACCAAAATCCAAACACAAAAATGTCACTGAGCCTATTAGTATGCATTTTGTAATACAGGATGAGTAAAATTTTTCAAAGATATGGGAGACATTTCTAAATTTTAATCACAGTGTCAGACTTGCTAGGCTACAATGGCTGTAAGATCAGCAAGGTCACAGTCTGAGCCATGAAGCAGGACAAAGACTGAGGCTGTTTGCTTGTACAGTGATGAGCCCCATGCTGCTCTGGTAAATTATTCTTTGTACTCCAGCTGATTAGGTGAAAGCAGGAACAACAACATTGACCAGGTCAGTGCTTCCAGCTTCATTGCCCCTTCCATCAGTGAGGTGGCCCAATGACTCGTAAGCCTTATGCAATAAGAAGCCAATTTACCTTTGAGGTACACAGAGTGACAGACATAATCCATGAACAGCCCCATCCTCTGTGCGGCAGGGACAGAAGGACAACTGGAAGCAGTAACTTCATTAGTTGTCCCAAGCTCACTCAGTCCCTTTGGGACCTATGCGATTTTCAGTAGGTCCATGGACAGCCAAAGGAACCCCTACACAGAAATGTCTACGACACCTGAATTTCATTAATGTGTTTGCTGTGGATAAAACAATTCACAGGGTTGCACAACTAAATGCATCTAGCTAATGCATGGCTTTATATAAAATGTGGGAAGCTTTACAGCATTTAAATGCAATTTTAGATTGACATTTTATTTATAAGGTGACTGGAAAGCTGTGATTGCAATCAGAAGAGCTTCTTTTTTTAAACAGGCACATTTTGGAAAAAAGTGGTTAACGTTCATTTATTCATAGTCTCAGTTACTATGACCCAGAATGACTCATGTTTACAAGTATCTGCGTGATTCTCCAGGCCACCGATTAGCTTTCATGCAGCTTTTGAAAAGTGCTACAATTTGCAAATTTTACACCAATATGAAATAATTAACCAAATCGCCTCTAACTACAGTCACTAACGCTTTAAACTGAGACGATGCTATCAACATTGAAATAATGCTTTTTTGGATTCACAATACGATGAAGCATAGTTTAGGGGTTTACAACCTTTGCCCATCCAGGATAGGTCAAAACTTCCTTTTTATTTTTAAAAACCTATTAATAATTCATATTAATGTACTGAGCATTCATTTGTTGTCTCAAACTTCAAAATCAGGGTAAATTTAGCAGATGCTCAGATAAACATCTGTAGCTCTTGTTAAAATAATAAAAACAAAATTTGTTTTCTTGGAAGGTCAGCCTAAATGTCGTCTTCTGTCTGCCTTATTCTCAAAGATAGGATTTTTTTAGAGAAACAATTCATGTGAAACTGTTTAGTGTCATAAATTCCCAGTCCCAAAGCTACCAAGAATGTCTCCTGGCTGAATATCATACCTGGCTCTCATACAGATTTTCTGATTTGTCTCATGCTTTAGAAAGAGCTCTGTAATCATTATCTTTATATTTAATATTAAAAAAAATCCACATCAATACTTTAAAAAAAATTAAAAGGACAGGTGCTACTTTGAAAAATAAGCAATTATACTGTGCCCTGCTTAAACATGTGTATATTGAAAAAAATACAATGTGCAAAAAGAACAGACTGAGCTAGGCTATATATATATAAAAATGATTTTATTCCGGTAGCATAACAGTTTATTGCTTGTTAGTCAGAAAAATAAGGCAATTTACTTCTCAGTTGCAGACATCTTAACGCTGGTTATCAAGTCCATCACCACCCTTCAGCAGGCAGGTAGAAACCACAACAGAACCAATCATTTTTAATTGTACGACCAGACTTTCAAGAATCTTGGCACAAATTTTGAGGCAAGGATTCCTGTGGTCTCAGCATCACATCTACATTGCACTCCGCCACTGAGTGTACAGAAAACAAGTTAGCTTGCTTGCAAGAAGCAGTCTAGCCATAGTAAGTCAGAGCTTGACACGGGCTAATTTCTCCTGCTGAAAATCTGAATATAGCCTTAGAAACAAAACAAGCTATGTTAGTTCAGATCTATTAATTAAATTACATTGGATGTTTTGAAGATCCAGACACCCAGAGTAGGTCTAGACAAGTGAATCTTTACATAGGATACTCACAACCCCCTGGATGCTAGCAAGTCCTTTTTACTTTCATTCTTTATTTCATGGAATCACGCAATGACAGAATTTTCAGAGTTGGAAATGACCTCTAGAGATCATCTAGTCCAACTACCCTGCTGACGCAGGAATGCCTACAGCACATTACTCAGGACTGCATCCAGGCGGGTCTTGAACATCTCCAGAGAAGGGGACTCCACAACCTCCCTGGGCAGCCTGTTCCAGTGTTCTGTCACCCTCACCATGAAGAAGGTTTTTCTTATGTTTGAATGGAACTTCTGACGTTCCAACTTGTGCCCGTTGCCCCTCGTCCTGTCACTGGGAACCACTGAAACGAGTCTGCCTCCATCCTCCTTCAACCCACCCTTTAGATACTTGTAAGCAAGAAGAAGGTCTCCCCTCAGCCTTCTCTTCTCCAGCCTAAAGAGTCCCAGCTCTCTCAGCCTTTCCTCATAAGGGAGGTGCTCCAATCCCCCAGTGATCTTTGTTGCCCTACGCTGGACTCTCTCCAGAAGTTCTCTGTCCCACTTGAGCTGGGGAGCCCAGAACTGGACACAGTATTCCAGTTGTGGCCTCACCAGTGCCGAGTAGAGGGGGAGAATGACCTCCCTCGACCTACTGGCCACACTCTTCCCTCTGCAGCCCAGGATTCCATTGGCCTTCCTGACGACAAGGGCACATTGCTGGCTCATGGATAATTTACTATCTACCAGGACCCCCAGATCCTTCTCCTCAGAGCTGCTTTCCAGCAGATCCACCCCTAACCTGTATTGGTGCCTAGCATTCTTCCTCCCCAGGTGCAGGACCCTACACTTGCTCTTGTTGAACTTCATTAGGTTCTCTGCCCAGCACTCCAGCCTGTCCAGGTCATGCTGGATGGCAGCACAGCCCTCTCTCCCAGCCAGACTATGATGCTAATGACTGATTGTTTTATAGCGGTTTTTTTTTAAATGTTTTTGCATATAAAATATTTTAAAATATTTCAGATTATACCAATGGGACAGTATAAGAGGGCAATATTTTTCTGTTTTTGTTCTTATTTAGGTCATCAACTTAACAGGGAAGAAGGAAGCATAGTACTAAGCCCATAGGGACCCTGATCTAATCAGAGGTTTGTAAGCATTATTGCCATACAAATACTAAAATAATGCCTGAATCCCTTTGAAATTTTGGAACTGTTGACTATTAGTTATGATCTATAAAGAATAAAAGCCTTAGAAGGCCAAACTGACCTGAGAAGGTCAAACTGAGCTGAACTTAGCAAGGGATGCCAAGAATAATAAGGCAGCCTTCTACAGGTATGTCAGCAACAAAAGGAAGGTCAAAGAAAGCATATCCCCTGATGAGCAAGACTGGCAAACTGGTAACAACGGATGAGAAGGCTGAGGTACTCAACAACTTTTTGCCTCAGTCTTCACTGGCAACCTCTCTGCCCACACCTCTCGAGTGGATGGACCACAAGGCAGGGACTGGGGGAGAAAAGTCCCTCCCACTGTAAGAGAAGATCAGGTTTGTGACCACCTGACAAACCTGAATATACAGAAGTCTGTGGGACCTGATGAGATGCATCCCACAGTCCTGAGGAAATTGGCTGATGTAGTTGCCAAGCCAGTCTCCATGATACTTGAAAAGTCATGGCAGTCAGATGAAGTCCCCAGTGACTGGAAAAAGGGAAACATTGCATCCATTTTTAAAAAGGGTAGAAAGGAGGACCCTGGGAACTACTGACCTGTCAGCCTCACCTCTGTGCCTGGGAAGGTCATGGAACAGATCCTCCTCGAAGCTATGCACAGTCACATGGAGGGCAGGGAGGTGATACGAGACAGCCAGCCTGGCTTCACCAAGGGCAAGTCCTGCCTGACCAAACTAGTGACCTTCTATGATGGAGTGACTGCATCAATGCACAAGAGAAGAGCTACGGATGTTGTCTATCTGGACTTCTGCAAGGCTTTTGACACGGTCCCCCACACCATCCTCCTCTCTCAATTGGAGAGATATGTATTTGATGGGTGGACTGTTTGGTGGATGAGGAATTGCTTGGATGGTCACATCCAGAGGGTAGTGGTCAATGGCTCAATGTCCAGATGGAGATAGGTGACAAGCTGGTTCTCTCAGGGGACCAGTACCGTTCAATATCTTCATCGATGACATAGACAGTGGGATTGAGTGCACCCTCAGCAAGTTTGTACACTACACCAAGCTGAGTGGTGCGGTTAGCATGCCTGAGGGATGGGATGCCATCCAGAGGGACCTGGACAAGCCTGAGAAGTGGGCCCATGTCAAGCTCATGAGGTTCAATAAGGCCAAGTGCAAGGTCCTGGACCTGGGTTGGGGCAACTCCAGGTATCAATGCAGGCTGGGGGATGAAAGGATTGAGAGCAGCCCTGCCAAGAAGGACATGGGGGTATTGGTGGATGAAAAGCTGGACATGAGCTGACAATGTGTGCTCGCAGCCCAGAAAGCCAACTGTATCCTGGGCTGCCTCCAAAGAAGCATGGCCAGCAGGTCGAGGGAGGTGATTCTGCCCCTCTACTCTGCTCTGGTGACACCCCACCTGGAGTACTGTGTCCAGCTCTGGAGTCCTCAGCACAGGAAAGACATGGACCTGTTGGAGCAGGTCCAGAGGAGGGCCACAAAAATGATCAGAAGGCTGGAGAACCTCTGCTATGAGGATGGGCTGAGAGAGTTGAGGTTGTTCAGCCTAGAGAAGAGAAGGCTCTGAGCAGGCCTTATTGCGGCCTTTCAGTACTTAAAGGGGGCTTATAAGAAAGATGGGGACAAACTTTTTAGCACTGCCTGTTGCAATAGGACAAGAGGTAATGGCTTTAAATTAAAAGAGGGAAGACTGAGGTTAGATATAAGGAAGAAATTTTTCACAATAGGAGTGGTGAAACACTGGCACAGGTTGCCCAGAGAGGTGGCAGGTGCCCCATCCCTGGAAACATTCAAGATCAGGTTAGACGGGGCTCTGAGCAACCTGATCTAGTTGAATATGTCCCTACTTACTGCAGTGGAGTTGTACTAGATGATCTTTGGAGGTCCCTTCCAACGCAAACTATTCTATGATTCTATGATTCTGAGTCTATGACCAGACTCAGTTAGTTTTGTGTCATTAGTAAATGCAAGAAAGCATCAATCCATTACCAATCCTGGCATAGTTCAGTGCTATAGCATTCCTATTGCAGTTCACAACTGCTGTTCAAACACCCCAAATATACATCCCATTTCTGTCATAGCATATAAATCAAAATATTTCTAGCAGTTTCCTATTTCCTTTTGAAGAGAGCTTACTAAAAGGAAATGCAGTTTCAAAGACATCTTTTGTCCCCAGTACAGAGTACATGCTTGGGGAACACCTTCAGAATTCATTTTGAGCAGTCTTTTTAAATACATGCTGCCAGGAACAGCTAACACCATGATAGTAGTAAAACTATCAGTTTTGCACAGTCAGTGCAAAGCATTCTGGGATGATGACTTAACTAAACAGAATCGTAGACTCATAGACTCATAGAATCATTATGGTTGGAAGATACCTTGAAGATCATCAAGTCCAACCGGTAATGTAGCATTGCCAAGTTACCACTAAACCATGTCCCTCAGCACCACATGTACAGGTCTTTTAAATACCTCCAGGGATGGTGACTCAACCACTTCACTGAGCAGCCTGTTCCAATGTTTAACAACCCTTTCAGTGAAGAAATTTTTCCTATTATCCATCCTAAACCTCCCCTAGCACAATTTGAGGTCATTTCCTCTCATCCTATTGCTTGTTACTTGGGAAAAGAGACCGACCACCACCTCGCTACAACCTCCTTTCATGTAGTTGTAGAGAGCGAGAAGGTCTCCCCTCAGCCTCCTTTTCTCCAGGCTAAACAACCCCAGTTCCCTCAGCTGCTCCTCATAAGACTTGTGCTCTAGACCCCTCACCAGCTTTGTGGCTCTTCTTTGGACGTGCTCCAGCACCTCAATGTCTTTCTTGTAGTGAGAGGCACAAAACTGAACACGGTATTCAAGGTGGGGCCTCACCAGTGCTGAGTACAGGGGGACAATCACTCCCCTAGTCCTGCTGGCCACGTTATTTCTGATACACACCAGGATCCAGGAAATACTTCAGTTTCAACACAGAAAAGGACTTTAATAACTATTCATATTAAATATTAATGCATAAATCGGGACATTTAGTGGAAAGGTCATATAAGCATTAGAAATACACATCATAAAATACCATCTCTCTGTTTGTCAGCTGGGATAAGACTTAATGAAATAAGCAGAGAAAACAGATATAAAGATATTTGCTAATATAAAGTAAGTGAGCCAAAGAGAAGTTCTTTATTGACTTCATTACTTAGCTCATTGCAACCTACTAACCACCTTTACAAATGCTATATATCAAGAACACAGATTAAAGCCAGAAGCTGGAGTAAGAATTGGAGCTGGATTTTAAGGCTAGATAGTGGTATGCTCCCTTGTTTAGTGCCTTGTGTGTTTACAAGGCAATATTTTATTTGGCTCTAACATCAAATAACTGAAAATTAGCCACCTGGATTGGAATGCAAGCATCATCAGCATCAGTGCTAGTATTTAGTTTGCAGGTCAAAGTGAAAAGTGATAAGAAGTCTGAATCTGACTTTACAGTCATATGGCACACTTACTGCATGCCTTTCACAATTTTTGCTATGGAAAAGAGCCAATACAAAGCATCCTCAGTGTATAATTCAGCAGTGGCTTTTATACAGCTGCCCGTTTCTGGCATGGTAGGTCGAGGTAGTATATCCAACTAGCTAGCTGCAGTTAAGTTCTATGGGCTCTAGGTTATAAATTATCATCTACTGGTATTATTCCAACTCAGTGGGAACAACTTTGGCCAGAACTTCTGCTCCCCTCTGCCCACAAATGCATCCTAAATCATTATCAGATTATCTATCCTTAATGGGCAATCTGTTGACCTGAGCAGGCAGCATGTAATTTGTCTGCATAATATTCTGAGCCCATCTGTGTGACTGATAACATGAGCTCTTCAGATTCTTCCAGTATTTTTCTGGGCTGTTTCATGAAAAAGATATAATGATTACAGAGAAGCAGAATTTAGGACAAGTAGACTATCTTGCTGCCTTTGTGAGGTACAGTTAATTTAGATAAACTAAAGTTTACAAGGTTTTTCTGTCAAGTATATAAATGATTTTTTACTTGGGATATAAAATATAATGGAAATTTGTAAATGGAGTAAAAATATTTATAATTATATTAACAGGGGGTGGTGATATCCAGTGGCCAGGCAGCCACTTGTCCTTTTAAAGTTCTTATTCCGATGACATCTTTTAATGGATGTAGCTTCCTAAGCATATCAGAAAGAGTAAATCCAACATAAAATCATATAAGTAATTTGTGTCTTCTTGGAGACATGGGATTGGCACTGAATCTTGAATTCAAGAAAAAGACCATATAAAACTAATAGCAATTAATGGTCTATTTGTCTTTTTTCTTTTTTTTCATAGATCAAAGTCAGTCCTTGTTGCAACTCAGAACACCATGGATTTTGATAGATTCACAACAGAACATTTGTTCTGTGAGGTTTTCATAAACTTTGCTGGACATCACCTGGGGAAACAATCTTTTTTAACTGTGGTATCACTAATCTAATAAAAGGATTTTTGTTGATACAGTTCCAGTTTAAATAAGTTGGATCCAAACCAAATATCTGAGATCTAAAATAGAATAGGAACTAAATAGTACAGCGGAATTCGTGGAAGCACTTAGCCTGCTAAGGTTCAATCTCTTCCCCCAAATCTTTATAGAATTCTAATTTCACCTCTCATGCATACTGCAGATCACTCCCTGTGAGCCCAGAATCACCGAAGAGAGAGATTAGTTCTAGCATCAACTTAGAAACACTGGTTCCTTAATTCTAGCTGTAATTATTTAATGGTTTTTGCATAGGATATTCTTGGGTCAGTCTCTGGGATGTCAGTACATATCATGGTAGTCACACATTCAGTGTCATGGAAAATGAAGTTTAGGCCAGATAGGATAGCTCTGTAGTAGCTATTTTAATTAACTCAGAGAAGACAAGTTTAAAAAGGGCTTCAGTGTTTAAACAGCTCACCTCCCAAGGCACATCTGCTTAACCATTTTTGTTTTGACTGTGATTTATGGCTGTGATTCTTGAATAGCGAAGTAACAGCAATACTGCCCTAGGCTATATGTTATGAGACTTAAAGAAAATAGGGCTGTCCATCAGTTGTATTCCACTATGTTACACCACAGATGTGACTCCTATAGCAAGATAAAATACTTATATAAGACATATATACTTATATTTAGCCAGCTACTTGTTTCCATTCTAACGCTCCTTTTACTTCCTTAAAATGTGGAAGAGGCTCAGCGTCCAGAAGACACAAGGATCAATCACAGCATAAATGGTATCTCTTTCATCCTTGATGCCTCTTCCTTGAAATATAACTCCTCTCACACTTGCAAATGAGAAACTAGCTTGCCATACCATGGGAAAAAGGGCGATGCTCAGCTTGTATCAAACAGAGGAGGTGAGCCCCTCAGTCTAGAAGGACCTGGAGTGGACTTGAGAATTTAAATGGCTTGTGGAGGTGCTGAGAGACCTCAAACAGAGCAGGCTTCCGTTGTGGCAGGTACTGTTTGCATGGCAAGTATCCATTTCTTCTGGAAAGAATCTGCAGTGTAAAAGCAATCTGCTGCAGACACACTGCCCATGTCTGCTTCCCCTCCTCTGTAACCCCAAGAGGGCAGAATGAGGAAAGAGCAGGAATTTCCAAGACAGCCATAAGCATTTTGGTCAACAGTTGTAAGTGTTTCCTCTTTATTATTTGTTTTAAATTGGCTACCGTGTGGGATTTACAGAGTACATCCCTCTTCATAGTGTACAAATGCAGATTCCAAACAAAGACACTTTAATATTATACATTTTAAAAGTCGGTAGGAATGCATTTGACTGATCTCATACAGTCCTCTTCCTAGCACAGGACACAGAGCCTTAGCCCAGCAATTCCAGTACGCAGGCACAAGAAATACTGGAAATATTCAAAGTATAAAATTTGTGAAGTGACATTTATTTTTGTTGCATCTCCACTGTGGACAAGCTTGCAATTAACTTTATTCAGTTTTCTTGGTTAGTTAAGCTGCCAAGAAAAGGCACTAACATCAAAGTCCTTCATCACCTTGTTAAAAGATGACTTAACAACTGGGGAAAGATACCAGACTGTTCAGCAGACTAACAGCAACAGAGGATATGTTCCTATTTTAATGGATTTCTGTCACATTATCCAAGTTTTCTTGAGAGCCTTATTCTGCTCTCCCTATGTGCAATACATATATAGAGACAGATAATTTCTACAATATTTGTCCATACACAAGTAGGTTAGAATCATAGAATCATAGAATCACCCAGGTTGGAAGGGACCTTTAAGATCATCAAATCCAACCATCAACGTAACACTGCCAAAACCACCATTAAACCACGTCCCTCATTACCATGTCTACCCATCTTTTAAATACCTTAGAAATCACTAGAACTACTATGAGGCTTGCTTGCTTGGTCTATACACATGGTACAAAAATGACAAACAACGTGGGATGTGTTAGGCATCCTCAGAGGACTTCATAAGCTTTCTTCATAGAACCATTAAAATTCTAGCTAAAACTGACAAAACTCTCACTACCTTCTATGGATCAAGAACTCACCCAGTGACATTAGACAGGGTATCCTGAATAGATACCATCAGTGGGTAATACTTGGATTGAACATGTAAAAAATATATATTTATGCATTAATATAATTTGGTCCCAATTTTACTTCCCTACAACATTCACTAGTTATTATATATAACTATAATTGGAATATTATATACTTCCCTGTCCTTCACAGAAGGATCACTGGGTTACACTGCTATAAATCAAGGGCATTGTTGAAGTGGTAAGTGGGAGGAAAACACAGCAGGTGCAGAAGAGAGCAGAGCAAGAGGTCTAGGACTAAAGAAAGCTGTCCTTGTCCAGAGAAAGGAAGCAATTCTCTTCAGCACTCTGCAGACAGACAGAGCACTGTTACTCACCCAAACTTTGTCAGTGTTAGTAAGGCTCATTTCCAGTTCCCTAGAGATCAAGAGTCATTGCTCAGCAGAGACATGCCTATTGAAACTGTTTTATTTGTAAAAGTAACACTTTTACAACTGGAAACAGTAGAAAGGGTTAGGTAGCTAAAATACACTCAGTATAATAGAAAACAGATGTTATATGAAGTAGACAAGACCCAGCTGTAAGATCAGGAGACATCACCTACATTCAGCATTGCCAAGTTCATATAGTTTCATATATTATCTTTAAAATGAGCAGTCATCCGGTTCTCCCTATTGTGCTTAGCTTTCTAAAATTTATAATTTTGTAGATAATATTAATTATGACAATAATAATTCCCCTTGGAACTATCCGTGTGTCCATAACATGGGGCTGAAATAACAACAATGAAGGGAAATACCAAGAGACACTTTTCTGTGTTTTTAGTCTTATTTCTGGACTCCCTCTCTGGAAGGGAGATAAATTCAGTGAATGCTTTCCAGGTGCCCAAACTCCACAATCTCAGCCACTTTCAGTACACAGTTGTTAGTTTGTTCTTCCTCTAGTCCATTGCCCTAAAATATGTTTATGTATACGCTCTAAAGAGAAGTTCCCTTTTTCTCAGGTAAATGGCCAAATTCTGTCCTCAGTTACCATAGCATAAATCAGTCAAGTACCCATAGACTGATAAAGCCTAAATGAAAAGGATTGTTTCTGTCTGGTGCCGCTGGGCTTAATTAGGATTTAGGTAGAGCATAGACTTTATTACTGCTTTCAGCTGAGAAATAAATTTCCAAACATATCAGTATGAACGTGATTCAGACGTGTACTTTCATTTAATTAATCTAAACAAACAAACACAATGTAGGAAGAATGTTTATGCTCTTCTAAAATATTTATAGAAGATCTTTAATGCATACAATAGTGTAATTTTGAGACAGCAGCTGAACATTATTTAATAGAGCAATAAGCCATCTAGTTCTGATGCACTGTTGATTTTGCAGCACATGCACACATCACCTTTGCACTTAATGGGTTTCAGACAGCTAGGAATGATCCCAGCACTGTGAATCCATGGACATAGGTTTGTATCAGTTCAGGTAATAAATTCCTTCTCTCAGACTGAGGGGAATAACCAAAGTTCTGCCTTCAAAGGAAGAGACTTTCAGCTTTGGAAGGCAAGAACAACACACAGATGGAGATAAACCCAGATTCCTTTTGCAGAAATTTAAAAAAAAAAGTTCCTAGGCAGCCTTTTTCTGGTAACCAAGTATGCTTTTGGAAAGTAGACAGTTCTGGTAAAGAGCCCTTTCATTTCATCTCACTATTCTGAGCCATAACCTCCCTCATTGTTCTGGGGCTGGGAGGTATCCTTTGGAGTGATATGCCATGCACGGCCCAAGATGTTTTTTTCCCCTCAAGCACATGATCCAAGTGGTGAGTTGCATTTTAACAGATTCCAGCCCTTTGCCCAATTTTTTCTTAATCACTTTGGACTGCAGCAACACTGAGGACCTGCAACTTGGAATCATATTCTGTTCAGTACTCAAATCATATGTACAAAGGTATCATCACTCACATTGCAATATTTTATAGTGTGTAAACCATAGGTGCCTTCACAAAGTGGAAAGTTGGAGGAAAGCTATAGTCTCCATTTCTTTTAACCACCATTCATTGCAAACCAGTAATCCCTCAGAGACTAACGTTAAGCTATTTTAGAGGGAAAAGAAACTTCACCCTCCCCATTAGTTCCCCTTTAACCTAACTTTGCTTCCACTTAGGCTCTGTCCTAAGTGCAGTCACCCTCTGGGCTCTGTTACAGCAGAAGCACATCTAGCAACTGGAAGTGTGGGTGCTAGAAGAGGAAATCGGAAACTCTGCCGTATCTGTCCTTTGTCACACCCAGATAGTTTCTTGCATCATCCAAGAATATCCCACAACCAAGAAGAATAAGAGTCTACATATCCAAAATAGTAAAATCAGCCCCCAAAAGAGGAACTCAGACTTTCAGGAGAGCATGTTACAACCTCAACTTCAGAGCTAAAACTAGCATTCAGTCTATTAAATCCAGAAATTCACTAGCTGCTCAATTTTTCTTGTTAATTCAAACATATTAGTAAGTAATTATTTACATCAAATAGCCATCCTCAGGATGCATCTCAGATTGGGGAACTGCTAAGATAAATGAGGTTAAGAAAACTAATTCTCTCTCTTTTTACCACATATTGAAATAGTCTAGCTTTGCACCAGGGACTAATTCCACAGTCGTTAACTTATGACCATGTCAAAAAGTGTTTTCAAACTCTGCCAAGAAATTTCAGAAATGAGTGACATCCAACTCTCTTTCTAGCCCATTTAGCAAAAGTTTTAACCTTGTTTTGCTGTATAAAACATTATTTTCCTGGTTTAAACGTTGTAATACTGTTTTGATTTTACCTTTGGATGACAGTTCAGCTAGTAGAAGATTGCCAAACATAGCATTAAAAATACATCAATGAGTCAGCTCCAAAGAATGCAGTTGAAAAAAAAAAGTAATTAAAAAAGGCAGGTTTTCACATTTAAATATCTAAGCTACTTTGAACATGTTTTTGAGATTTAATCTATAAACATGAGGTACAGTATCTTTTTTCTTTATAAGGGAAAAATACATTAGAATTGGAGCTTTTACACTGAGCAAAATGATATCTGTTTAATCAAATTCAAGAGCTGACAAAAGGTTAGTATCAAATTCCATGCAGACTTTCCATGGCCAACCATTTCTACCATCACAGATCATTTAGGTCTTAATATATTTATCCTCACATAGTTATCCCTTTGAGGCAGGGCAGTAATTACATCTGAGTTTCCCAATGTCTCACAACAAGTCTAGGAACAGAACTCTGGCATTGTTTGCCCTGTGATAGTAATTTCTTCACAAGAGCACTTTTTCAAATTATACAGTTATTTTGTTTTCAGCCCCACAGCACTGATTGAGCCAGACCTTGTTTACAGTTTATTCATCAGAACTGCTGAAACCAAGGCACAGGAATAACTGCTGAGACAAAACTGAAGAAATGCATCAGTCAGAACTAAATCCCAGGGACCTTGCCTTCCATACATACACTTTATCTTCAAATCAAGCATCCTTCTTGCCGTGAGAGGTAATAGAAATCATCCAAAGCAAGATATGCCCTACTAACATGCCTGTTCATGAATAATACCACAGAGTAAACAAGATGACTTCCAGTTGAACAGCCTGTTAATATTGCTGTGTATAGAAATAATTGTGAGAAAATCGAAGGTATTTAGGGAGACAAGTGCATGTCTGAGAGACATTGGCTCTAGTCCTATGTCCTGTACAAGTGTAGCAAGGCGTGCTGTCTGTTTGGTACTTCAATTGTCTCTCCCAAAACAACAGGAATTGTGAAACTTGTCTGGCATTGAGAAGTTCTTTGGAAGCTGAAATTAAAAAGTGCCATACAAGGAAGCCTAATGTTTTCAGTTAGGAAGCATTTCCATGAAATGAATATACTCACCCAGGAGATAGGAAATACACACTCTAAATCAGGCAGTGCACTTGTATAGACCTGGATTTCCCCACATCTCCGACAACTGGCCTAATCTCCAGATGAACCGCTTTATCTATAGTATTACTACTTAAATTGAATTCTGGAAATGGGAAAAGACAGCTGTATTGAAACAATTATTTCAGCAAAGATATTGGTTTCAGACAGTAAGGATTTCTGGCACCCTGCCTTTTTACTCTTTCATTACCTTTGCCCTCAAAAAATGAGTAAAAAGATCCCAACAAAACTTACCCCATTCTTTAGCAACAACAAGAGACTAATTTCTAATGATGACAAGGGGAAATGGCTATTCTGAGAAGGCCACTCAGGCAGATACTAAAGTTTAAGTTAAATAATACTATCAATAATAATAACATCAGTCACAGACACCTGGAAGGGTTTAATTCCATCCTCATGCAGTTTTTTAACAACTATTTTTCTGAGAATACTTAAGGATGAAACATTAGAGCTATGCCCTATGCTATGCCCTTTAGAGTTAGGCCCATCCACAAGAAGGACAGGAAGGAGGATCCGAGGAACTACAGGCCTGTCAGTCTGACCTCAGTGCCGGGGAAGGCTATGGAATAGATCATCCTGAGTGCCATTACGTGGCACATGCAGGACAACCAGGTGATCAGGCCCAGTCAGCATGGGTTCAGGAAAGGCAGGTCCTGCTTGACTAACCTGATCTCCTTCTATGATAAGGTGACCCACTTAATGGATGAGGGAAAGGCTGTGGATATTGTCTACCTGGAGTTTAGTAAAGCCTTTGACACCATTTCCCACAGCACTCTCCTGGAGAAAGTGGCTGCTCATGGCTTGGATGGGTGTACTATTCACTGGGTCAAAAACCGTCTGGAAGGCCAGGCCCAAAGAGTGGTGGTGAATGGACTTAAATCCTGTTGGCAGCCAGTCACAAGCGGTGTTCCCCAGGGCTCAGTATCGGGGCCAGTTCTGTTTAATATCTTTATCAATGACCTGGATGAGGGGATCGAGTGCACCCTCAGTAAGCTCACAGATGACACCAAGTTGAGCAGGAATGTTGATCTGCTTGAGACTAGCATGGCTCTACAGAGGGATCTGGACAGGCTGGATCGATGGGCCGAGGCCAATGGTATGAGGTTCAACAAGGCCAAGTGCCGGGTCCTGCACTTCGGTGACACCAACCCCATGCAGTGCTACAGGCTTGGGGAAGAGTGGCTGGAAAGCTGCCTGGCAGAAAAGGACCTGGGGGTGTTGGTTGACAGCTGACTGAATATGAGCCAGCAGTGTGCCCAGGTGGCCAAGAAGGCCAACACCATCCTGGTCTGTATCAGGAACAGTGTGGTGTGCAGGACTAGGGCAGTGATCGTCCCCCTGTATTCGGCCCTGGTGAGGCCCCACCTCGAATACTGTGTTCAGTTTTGGGCCCCTCACTACAAGAAAAAAGACATTGAGGTGCTGGAGCGTGTCCAGAGAGAAGGGCCACAAAGCTGGTGAGGGGTCTAGAGAACAAGTCTTATGACGAGTGGCTGAGGGGACTGGGGTTTTTTAGCCTAGAGAAAAGGAGGCTGAAAGGAGACCTTCTCACTCTCCACAACTACATGAAAGGAGGTTGGAGGTCAGTCACTTTTCACAAGTAACAGGTGATAGGACGAGAGGAAATGGCCTCAAGTTGCACCAGGGGAGGTTTGGATAGGATAATAGGAAAAATTTCTTCACCGAAACAGTTATCAAACATTGGAACAGGCTGCCTAGGGAAGTGGTGGAATTGCCATCCCTGGAGGTATTTAAAAGACATGTAGACATGGTGCTGAGGGACATGGCTTAGTGGTGGTTTTTTGCAGTGTTAGGTTGATGGTCAGATTCGATGATCTTAAAGGTCCCTTCCAACCGAGACGATTCTATGACTCTATGATTCAAAAGCAAAAGCCACAGAAGTAAATTTTCATTGTAAACACTTGCTTTTCAAGAGCAAGCTATCAAATTTATCAGTAAGAGAAGTCCCATTTCACACCTACACACCTTGAAAGCCTTTCACATCACTTCAGTTACTCAAACACACACAGGGTCCAAAGCAGAGATGGCCCCAAACTGCTGTCCAGATTTCAAAGCATACACGTGTTCAGAACAGATAGGCAGGGAATGTGTCCCCAACGTCTGCTGAACCACGGTAGTCCATGCATTGTCTGTGTGCTTTCACCTTAGAAACATGGCAATGCAGAAAGGTAGGGAACTATTGATTCATATCAGCTCTTGCTGATACACAAGCTAGTGCACATATGCACTATTAATATGTGTTTTCTTCAGCTCAGAGCTGTAGCATCACAAATCAGCTGTTAGCATTGTTCCTTGAAGAAGAGAGTTAAGGCTGAAGAAGCAATGTGCTCGCATTAAGATATTTAGGCTTGTGTAATGCTTGCTTTAAACTTGAGTATCCATCCTCTTACTCTAAATCACCAAGCACACCATCAAATCAAGAAAAGCAAAACAACAAAGTAAAAATGACTCAATGACTGCAGCAATATTTTATATGCAAGAAACCCAAATCTCAGCAGAACATCAGAGAACCCTAAGGTATTGTCTTCTGTTCAGCAACCTTCCTTGTCAAACCTACATAGCAAAAATTGTTTCAGGACAATACTGGAGATGGCAATTTTGTTGCCCCAAAGAAAAACAAAGAAATCATGAATACGTACATAGGAAGTGGATTAATTAAAATAAATCTCTTTCCTTACAAAGCAGATAGCCCAGTTATGAGGAAATATGTCTAGATTATTCTTAACTGATGAGACAATAAAGAAATTAAAGGAAGAACACAATAGCACTGAGTTTTTAAAGACGAAGGAATATAGCACTTAGTCAGAAGAGCTAGTTGAAAAAGCGTAAGTTTCTAGAATCATTAAATCCTCTGGAAAAAAAAGAAGAAAAATCAATAATAATAATAATATAATCCAATGAACCATAAAGTCTAATATTAGAAAAAAGCAGGGCAATGCTGTTGTGAAACTGAAAAAGATCAGGAAAATCAGAAATCTAGCTTCAGACACTTGCAGCTTCTAGGAGGTGAAAAATATCTTGTTCAAATAAAGACAAATAATAGAATGCTATCATCCAAATCACAGATGAGTGGCCTGCTCTTATCAAAGAACCCGATAATATCAAAAAGAAAAGGTAAAAGAGAAATACAGCACAAATTGAACAAACGCACTCTTGGGAAGGAACTAAGAATATAAAAGTGAACCCAGAGGAAAGAAAAGAAAACAACTTCCTGAAGGATGCCTTTACACAGGCACATGCATCGCTCTCAGCAGAACTCACAGGACAACTCTCCTCTTAATATTCCATTATGATGGCAAAACTACAATGTTCAGTCAGCTATCCCAATTTATATATACAACTCAGTACAGCAAATTTCTTCAAGTTGATTGAAGTACACAGGAACGAGTGCTAAACACAGCTACAAAACAAAGGAATACTTATCCACAGCTGATTTCATCCAAGACACAAAAAGCACAACCACTAATAGTAAAATATCCTCAACAGTGCAATTCACCTGCTCCAAAAATCAATAGCATTCGTGTTCATCTTCCAACATTTAAGCTACTCAACCCTCCCCTGCTACAAAGTGAGGTGCATGGGGTGGAATGCAGAAAAAATAGAAACACTGCCCAATTTCACCAAAGCCGCACCTTTAGATGAGGATTTAACAGTGTTCAACACTAACACATCTCTGTGCTTTCTGTCTACATCCCTGTTTAAGAGCTCAGTGGCTAGTCTGGACTGAGTGACAGCCCTGGTCCTGCCTGAAGGACAGACTGCTTCCTCACAGGATGTGACACTCAGCCTGGAAACAGAATACAGGAGTCAGTCACATTGTTACTAACAAAGAAAGTCCCATCTGTGACCCAAACCCACACCAAAACAACAGGGGCTGATAGAAAAAAGTGCTTAAATGAGGACACACATTATATCCAATAGAGAAAAATGCTACAGAAATAGTTCTCAACTTGAACCGAGTTCTTTGTCTAGGACCCACCAATCAACAGCTCAGGGATTTTTCTGTCACATTGTTTCAGTGTGCCTTTTGTCTATTATTTCTAAGAATTAAAGCCTGCTCTTTCCTTTAGGTCAATACTGGCAAATAAGATATGTATCTAAATACCTCAGCTCTTTCTAAAGCTATTAACAGCAAGCACTCAACATTGCAAACATCCAAATTCCTCCCTCATCTTGTAAAAAGAGCTTGTAATCTAATTGATACCAATTCTAGGAAGCAGAGAAGAAAACCTTATGTTTTCATTGAGGTGTTTGTGAATTCATTTGCAGTAAGTGCATCATGTTACCATGAAGATGCCTGTAAGGGCTTTAAGAGCAAGATAGGGCAGTGCATTTTAAATTGACTGTTTGGGAGAAATATCTTTAACCCCGCCCTGAGAATGCCTTAAATGAGGCAGAAGAGCTGGATCTCATGTATGGTTCTGTATATGAACCATCAATGTCAAGTACTGTTCTACAGTTTTAATATAATTACATAGAAGCCTCTTGTATTTGGTGTTTGAAATAAAGAACAACCATCAACCAGAGTAGCTCTAACCACGCCATTTCAGACTTGGCTAATAGAAAAAACATCAGCAAAAAGTACTTAAACAGACACACAGTCAGGAACAGGACTAGGCAGAGCATTTCTTCTGCTGTTACCCCAGATGACCAACATGGAGATGTCTGCGTCAACAGTGACCAGCTTGCTGGCCAAGTGCAGCTCATATTTACACCAGATTTATGCCAGCCAAAGAGGATAATATGGCTCATATTTCCAAGCAATATTCACAGCCCCCAAGTTGGAACTGGTCCAGATCCACTCTCAAAGATACAGCTCCCACTGCAGTTGATGGAAACTTTATCTGTGTAATTGTACCAATGTAACCAATTATAAATTTAGCCTTCCAACCCAAGATTTCATTGGATTATTTTGGTGGTCCTTAGTTGACAGACTGTGGTATCCCTAGTAGTTCTGCATATTTGAACAGACCTAGTAAAAGAAATAAAAAGGATACCACAATAAGCCTCACAATAAACAGACTAGTAAAAACCTATTTCAGCAGCAAGAAGCAGCGTGTCCCTTCATACAGGTACCTTGTGTTCTACTAATCTAGAAGATTAGTGGGCAAATCAAATTAAAGCAGAGTGAGTCCTCAGATAAAAATGTAAGAATTGAATTTCATTGTGTTCCCATCAAACCTCTAGATCTCGATCTCTGGATCTCTGGAAAAAGTCTTTACATCATGATAAAAATGAGAAGAGGCATGAAAGAGAAAAATTTGGCTCTAGATGAGCCATATATCTTTGATGAAAAATTTCATCTGGCCTCTTGTATGCAGAAGCAAAATTAATTTTAGGGTTTTTTCAGCTGTCCTCAAAGAAAGAACAACGTAGGGTCATAATTTTTTTTAGATTCCCTGCAATAGGGATGTTTTAGTTGTGGCCATTCTCAGCAGAAACAGCTTATTGTTGAGGATATAATGTCTTCTATCAGACCTCACAACAGCCTTTCTTTCCACACCTGTAGGAATGCACATCCCATCAGAGCCAGAGAGTTCCCCAGCTACAATTCTAGACTCCCCGCACTGATCTGCAGGACCAGGAAGACCTTGCCTAGGTCCAAGGTGCCAGCCACATCAGTGGTAGCGAGGTAGCTCCCTTCTTTAATGATCCAAGAGAGATAACATCAGCTATGGGACCTAGGGAGCCAAGAAGAAATGAACTGGTTAACAAAATTCATGTTTGAGAAGACACCGTGTTGAGACCAGGAATGACTTGGGGATCTTCACTCCATCCTCCATTCTGCACCAAAGAGTTTGGAATCTAAGGTGCCTCAGACTTCCAGCAGTGGGAATCACATCACAGCACATGCCAGTCAAGTACAGATTTAACAACAATGCTGTTTTCCCTTTTGTAATATTGTGTAGGACAAGGGAGTATCATATCACTCTACCAAAGTACTGCACTGCAGATAAATTTTGTCCCAGCTTGACATTCTGCTAACTATTTGATCTTCCAAAAACATAACTTTCTGAATTCCTGAACTATGAAATTTCACAATCAAGAGATTAACAACTTGTGACTGTATTACCAGAAATAATAAAATTAATGAAAGCAAAACTGCATCTCTTTTCTGTTTTGGGGGGGTTTGGGTTTTGGTTTTTTAAACAATTGTGCAGGGGAAAAACTTCAGTTAGACAGAAAACAGCCATTGAAATTTCTGGCTTATCTAAAACTTGGGAATCTAAACAGCAGCAAATAAACTCATTTATTTCCAGTCATTTTCTTTCAACAGCTAGTAGTAGACTGATTTACTGACAAAAGCAGCTATTTTTCCCCACAGCCTGACACAAAATAAATTAGTTACCTTTACAATACAGTGCACAGGATTTAATATAATGCTACTGAGGCAGAGGGCACCTGCAAATGAACCACATGTTGTTAGATCATGAAGATGACTGAGCAATATACTTTTGCACGGCTCTCATTTAACTGTTAGCAGTTGGACAGAACATCTGTTGCTGGGAATTCATCATCAACATGCTTTCTAACAGACTGGTCTAGGGGTGACTGTGAATGCTGGTCGGTTTTCCCTAGATTCCAGGGAAATCACAACATGTAAGTGGAATATAAAGAAGGAAGAGAAACAAGGCGGGTCCATGAACAACATAAAAAGAAAACAAATAAACAAGCAAACAAAAAAATGATTGTTGGAGGCAGGGAAAAGCCAGGTAAAAAAATAAATCAATTTCATGTATTTTAACATCAGAAATCCTAAACTGATATAAGAATATGCAAACTCACTATATTAGCTGCTTTTAGCAAATTAAAGCTCCACAAGCAGCAGTATAGAAGCATCTACATTATAGCATACTTAGGATATGCATGTATTTTTACCTCTGCAAAACTTTTATTACTGCAGTCTATTCTGGCAGCCTTGCAATCAAGGCTGTGTCTTAGCAAAAAGGCTAGCACCAGTTGCACCTCTGCAAAATATGGATAAAAAGTAAGAGACAACCCTCATGCTGAGTATGCTTACGCCCTTGAGCAATGAATTCCTTTCTTTTCTGCTTAAGCCTTAAATGAGGCATCAGAGTTACCACACTTGTGCCTACACTTGCTTTTGACTGGAAGAGCAGCATTACAGTTTCTTCAACTATTTGGCAAACCACCCTGCAAAATTCTAAGGATTTGCTACAGGGACTCCACTCACAAGGCTCTTCCCACACAACTGATGACTGAAGAGTTCATTTCTAATCATTAGTCATCTCTAGAAATTCATCAGTCTGGTTCAATGTTCCCTCTCATGGGAATTTAGACTTTTAATGTTGCAAAGTCATTTCTTTGTTTAATAATTTATATTCCTGTATCAAGACTTCCCATAAAATTAATAGCACTTCAACTGCCTAACAGGAGAAGGTTTTTAAAACCCAGCTAGCCCAGAACAGAAACAGTGGGCACTGACCTCAAACCTGAAAATGCTACATAACATCAGGTCAGTTGCTGCAGTGATTTGCCCAGTCCATGCAGCAGTGTAGGAATGACAACAAAAGTACCAAAAATAAATAAAGTCTCAAAATGTCCAACCCTTCTTTAATAGGAAAGCTGTGAAATTCCATTATTGTAAGCTTATGGAAAGCTGTGCTCCATGCAGCCTTAAATCTCTTCGTTAGCAAAAGTATCTTCCTTCTTCCTTTGACTGTGGACCCAACTTTATTTTTTTGGATTCTAATTCATGTTGTCACCTTTCAACTCCACACACTGCCAATCTACAAATACCAGCTTTTTTTTTCCAAAAGTTTTATACTATTCTAGGATAAATATCTTGGGGAAACATCACATGTGGCAGCTAAGTACTGGCTTTAGTGCTCTGTGCTGTGTTGAGTCAAAGGGCATTCCATGATTTCTGAAGGGCCTGCAATAAAATTGTGCATACATGTGAGATCAGAGAAGTCAGACCTACACTTTTCAGACCTATCAATGTTAGTAGATCTGGAAGAGGCCAACAGCCCACCACAGAGTACTACTACAAAGCCTCAGATCAGACAGGTGTACAGCCCCAAATTAATCTCTAAGTTATCTGCTATGAAAACAATTGTTGCCCAACATCTTTAATGTCTTCTTATACTTCCTGATGCTCAATTTTAACATTTTGTGTCACACATCAGGATGATCTGCTACATCTTCCAGGATATCATCCATTTTACAGTCAAGAAGTGTTTAAAATTACTATCTAATCCTGTGCAGAGTCTGATGCTCCTGTCCTTTTTCTTAATCAGAACAATGGACTAAAACCTCACTGAAATCTTCATGGTATTTTCTGAAGTGAACTAGAATTCCTCATTCCTACCAATAAAAACATGACTCTGTTTAATGAGTTGGCATGTCCAGTATTGATTTTATATTAGACCAGAAGCATTGACACAAATCCTTGAGTCAAAACTATAATTCCCAAACAGAAATTCTGATGGCTTTGCTTCCCTCATTTAATCATACGGCTTTGCACAAACCCAAATTCCCTGCAGACCTTTAGAACTTTACCTTCATCCTCTCCCCCTTCTTATTTTCCTGTCTACCAGTGCTCAACAGATGTATAGATTTTTTCCAAAATCTATATTCGATAAACAGAATTTTTTCCCTATCTGTGGTTGCTCATCAGCCAGAAAACTATGACTTCTCACTGTTTCATCCGTTCTACATCTTGATCCCTTTTTTCTTTTACTGCAGAAAACTTACAGAATGTAGAGGCTCTAATAATGACTTTTCCCTGAAGTAGAGTAGTTCCTGAAAGCCAGTTGCCTACAAACCATTCCTTCAACCTGTGCCAGATTTTAAAAAAGCAATTTCAGCAGACCAAATTTGCAGGTACTTGCCATAAGGACTGACTGAAGTTATTAGCCATGCTAAAATGCAGGTCAGGTTTTCCATGACCCAAACTTCTTTCTTAGGTTTTAGAGTAGTCATATCCCATTTTTGGATCACTGCATGTTCCTGGATCACGAACTTGATTTAGAGCAGTTCTGCTCTGAACAAACCCCTTCCCACATTTTTTTAGAATGCCTTTTCCAAGAGTTCCCCTATGAGTTTGCCACTTCCTTTTAGCATTTCAAAAACTAAATACTATTATTCAGCTGTAGACCTAATGAATTCCTTGCACTTCCAAATTTGTCCATTTAACTAGGTAATTTTTCAATCCAGGAAAGAGATTTTCCTTGGACATGTGTGATGCTCTCTGCATTTGTAATGATCCTTTTTATAAACAGTTATTTTTTACACTGCCAGCACTTAATGGAACTAATTCCCTTAATTTTTGCATTATTGCCAATTTCCTTTATGTCTGAATGGTTCAATAATGGTATGACCCAGGATAGAATCTTCTTTTCCCTGAACATGGAGCTGTACTTATAATCACCTTTCACCTTCTGTCATTCTCCTGTTTAGCACCATAGCAAACTCCTTACTTTCTGAGTGTCACAGAATCACAGAATGGTTGAGGCTGGAAGGGACCTCTGGAGGTCATCTGCTCTAACATTCCTGCTCAAGCAGGATCACCTAGATCTGGTTGCCCAGGACCAAGTCCAACCAGTTTCTGAATATCTCCAAGGGTGGAGACCTCATAACCTCTCTGGGCAACCTGTGCCAGTGCTTAGTCACCCTCACAGTAAAAATATGTTCCCTGATGTTCAGAGGGAACCTCCTGTGTTTCAGTTTATATCCATGGCCCCTTGTCCAGTCACTGGGCACCACTTAAAAGAGCCTGGCTCCATTTTCTTTGTAACCTCCCTTCAGGTATTTATAGACATTCATAAGATCACCCTGAGCCTTCTCTTCTCTTCTCTAGGCTGAGCAACCCCAGCTCTGTCAGCCTTTCCTTACAGGAGAGATGCTCCAGTCCCTTCATCATCTTCCTGGACCTTCGCTGGACTCCATCCAGTATGTCCATGTCTCTCTTGTACTAACAAGCCCAGAACTGGACATAGTACTCCAGGTGTGGCCTCACGATTGTTGAATAAAGGGGAAGGATCACCTCCCTCGACCTGCTGGCAATACTTTGTCTAATGCAGCCCAGGATACCATTATCCTTCTTTGCTGCAAGGGCACATTGCTGGCCTAGGTCCTTGGCATTCTTTAGATTTCAAGTCCAGCTGAACATTCACAAATTGTTTTATTGTCAGTTTAGCTTTACAGCCGTTGGTATGCCTGTAGCACAGATCTCCACAGGTCCACCATCAGCTCAGAGACAGCTGATTCTTTCCTCAATATTTAGTTTTTGGCACGCTTTAGCTAGTTGACTTTCTATTACATGTCCAGGACTTGCATCATTTCTAGACCAATCTGTTTTCTGAGAGCAAATTCTTCAGTTTTATTACACTTGGGTGACTTAGCTTGGCCATTAAGATATGTCTTCACACCTAGTCATTTATTTGTGCTACAATGCTGAACTAAGAAAATAAGCTGTCCTTATATATTTTTATCTAAGCTGGGACATCCTGACCTCTGGCCAAATGGCCCTCTGGCTTTCTCTCATTACAGAAAAGTCTTTTGTAATTGTGCATTTCAGCCTGCCTAGACATTTTGCATGTATTGTTCTACCAAAAGTATTCGATTAAGTGCCCTTTCTTTTTCTGCTCTTTATGGTAATAAAAATATAATGGTCTTTGGATTGTATGAAGTTACTCCATATTTGTTCCACACTATTATAGGTGGGTACTAACTCACAGCATAACTTCTTGATTCTTCTGGTTACCTTCCTGACCAGAAAGAAAAGGTAAATTGATTTTGTTAAAATCAGGTAGAATAAGAAATTGTGAAAAAGCTAGGTGACAGCATATGTTTGATGCTGCTGGTGATTTATAAGCATCTGAACCCTCTTGAACACAAGGGATGATGACAAACTAAGGCAGTTTCATGGCTTACAGAACACATCTTTTCAACAGTCTTCTAACCTATTCTCCATATTTCTAAACTTAGACCGATTCTTTCTTCCAACCTCAGTTCCAACCTCTCCTTTCTCCACCTCGGTTTGCACCATACACACCAAATACCCTTCACAGAGCTTATGCTAACTACTGAATGCCATTACACCTTCTTCTCTTCTGGGCAAAATATGTGTTTAACTGTCTTCTATAGCTATTTTACATGAAAAGCAATGATTTAGGAAAGTTTACCTTAGCCTTTTAATCTTGTGTACTTCATTATTTACACAGTAAAAGACTCTAATGTAGAGAAGTTAATAGACATAGTTCGAACTCCTCTATCTTGTCAAATAAACATTGGTTTTTGACTGAATAACATTTCTCAAGCACAACATCATATTGAGAAATCTTTTTTCTGTAAACTTGTAAGCAAATGCCAGGTGCTTCTAGGAGGTACCAGACAAAGCTTTTACTTTCCAGCAGAACCCTATGCTGTTGAACTCAAAATAGATGTTGTGTTTCAGGCAAAATATCAGATGTGAGGGAACCAGTGAATGTAAGGGAACCAATGATAAAATTGGTATATCACAAATCACTCTACCTGGGATATCTGTTTGTTAGATGGCTACCTCAGTCAAGCATACCAAAACACACTAATCCAGCTGATTGATGCTAACAGCCTGTTCAAAAGAAATGACAGCTACTTCATACTTCACTTCATACCTTCTAAAGCACAGAAGTCTCAGCTTCACAAGGGTGTGGTGCAGCAGAACCTGACTCCAGATATATTGAATTCATTATGCAATTGATATGTCATCTGGGAATGCCTGACAACCTTATCTGGGGTGTCAGATTTTGATGAAGTTCAAGGACAGTTGGTTTGACTGATTAAGCACAGCTTCACCTATGCCTGCATTTCAATTTTCCATATGCAGGAATCTGGGAGCATTCCATTCTGTCAGACTACAGACTATCGTCTACCATCTGTATCTCTTCCAGGACGCCTCTTTACATGTCTGGTATGTAAAGTCACTTAGTTTTCCACATGGCAATCCAGAAAGGATGTGGATCAACTGGAGAAAGTTCAGGGAACAGGGATAGTAAAAAGACAACCAACATTTATGAGAAGAAAGAAAAAAATGGAGCTGTTTTCTTTAGAGAGGGAGGACTAGGGAGATGTGTATTGACTTTTCAAATATGTAAGAAGTAGCCATAAAAAGATAAAGGAAATAAACTCCTGTCAGTGCCTACCGTGAGTAAAACCAGTATTAGTGTTTTAAATTACACTAGTAGAGATTGTGTTCAACATTGGGAAAGAAAAGCTTCCTGGTAATAAGGACAACGAAGCACAGGAAAAAGCTGTCAATCAAAGTTGGTGAAACCTCCACCATAGAAGATTTTAAGGATTTGTTGGATGGGCACCGTTCAGAAATGAAATCCATTTCATGTACACCTACTTCATGTATACCTTCATGTATACTGTCCTTTCTTCATCTGTGCTCCTTTGCAACGCTATTTTCTATGATCAAGTCCTCCCTTTAAGTCGAGTTGAGAGAGGTTTTTCAGGCAGCCCTATCTACTTCATAAGGCACTTAGACATCTGTCTGTGACTTTTGATGTACTTCCAACTTTAACATTTTCAGATAATACAAAGAAGCATTTCAGTTGAAGATTCATTGTTTGATGTTTAAGTCATGGATTTTTCTATGGCTCTGAAATGCAATTGCAGCCTCTCCAATATATGCTATTTTTTCTCTCTAGACATTTCCATTGATTGGGTAGAAAAAGATAGCTATGGAGTTGCAGCTAATGACTCTATTTTGCTACATAGATACCAAATCTAGGAGGGGCTGTGTGATAAGTGGATTTTAGCACTCTATTAGTGTCAGGCCACAGAATTTTGATTATGCCTATTTTATTGCTTTTACATACCTTGCTTGCCAGATTTTTTGCTGCACGAGATTCAAATCTATCTCTACTGAAAGTCTTATGAGAGAGAATACTGATAGAAAATTAAATAACTGTTTATGGACTTTTCTGATATGAAAATCCCAAGCTGCCAAGATTCATCAGAATCAGTTCTGGGAAAAGAGCAAGGCTGCAGTAATACCGTATTTTTCTAGTTCACTTGGTGACTAATTTCACTAACATAACAATTTGCTCTAGACCCTTGAATGATGACTGTAAAGTACAATCAGCCCAGCTCTATCAACATCAGTGAAACTGTATTTTTGCTGAAAGGCAGAAGAATGCTTCATTACAGAAAATGAAGTATTCTGCAGTATCTTACATAGCTTATTAAAATGTTTTGGTCCATATATAATTTAAAAATTGTCCTAATTGTCCAGCCTCTGTTTTCACCACTGGAAGCCATCTGCAATTCTCTGCTCCTCATGGTATGGTGGAAGTACCATGGAAGTTTACCTACTTAAGCTCCATTTTCTTATCAACTCTGAGATCTGAGAAACTTAGAAGATCTGAAGTCACTGAAGATCTAAGAAAAGGGCATTAGTACAATTTTCTTAACACTAAATGGTGAACTCGGAACAAATATTTCAGCATCCTCTATGAAAAAACACAAGATACCCAGCTGAAAATACAGAACATGAAATGCAAATCATTTAAGACATATTGTAGATTCTGCTTCTACAAAATGCACCAATTAGTCAAGGATTGATTTTCCAGGGCAAGCAGCTCTACAGGAGATGTCTCCTGAATGATCAATATATTATTGCTTATTCAGTGAGTGATGAAGCTTGCCTGCCTGACAGAGCATCATCAGCTCACCTGGAAACACATCTTCCCTGTTCTCTAGTATGGAGAAGGGCCATGAGCAGTGGATGTCTGTGACACAAATGCAATACACAATGGCATTGCCATTATCACATTGTCCCTAGTGGCTGGATTATTCATGTATGTCAGTGGCACAAATGACTGGAAAAAATACTTTAGATTATGCTCTTTTCTAATAGCACACTCTTCCCTTTTCCTGGCACATTTCCCTGACTTTTAACATTGTAATCATGAAGTACAATTGAAGGATAGAGCCCATCTCCCTCCTTACTCATTCTCTCTCCCCTCAGAGGCCACATAAATTTATGTCACCTGCCTTTAAAAGTCTCCAAAAATAGGAGATGATACCCTCACTGTGGGTAGTCTCTTCCTATTTTTCATTCATGAGCGAATTAATTAGACTGCCTAAGAATAACTATACCAGGTCAACTCAAGGGTCCTTGTAGTCCAGAATTTTATCTCCAACAGCTAGTAACAGAAGGGTGTAATAGGAGGACAAACACATAGTAGTACTTCTTTTTCAGACTACACTCACTGGCTGCAATGAATTCTGGCTTAGGAAATCACTGAGCCAGAGTTGCTCAATGTTTTTTCATAACACACAACCTAAAACTCACCTGCACAGGGTAGATGCTATGTGGAATAAGGAAAGTCTATACTGAAGAATTATACAGCCTCAGCGTTAATTCAAGATTCAGGGTTGCAATTTATATTGTAGTAAACATCACTTTAAATGCTTCAAAGGCATTCAATTAAGTTTCATGTTTTATACCCCATTTCACCTATCTCCACCAGTATCACTTGCTGCCATGGCTCTTAATAGACTTCAGGGTGCTCTGAATTGGGGTCAGGAAAACATTCAAGTCCTTACTTTTGGAAATTGCTGCCTAGAGTAAAACAATAGTCAATTAAAAGTTTTTTACAATAGGATTCCCTTCCCTCCTCTGCTTGAAAAAGTTTCTATTCCTCTTCTTTTTTTCCCAAATGGTTATCTAAAACTAGTGACTTTGTTTCAGGAATATTTTAATTTTCAAGCAGGCAAAAAGGATTTTGTAAAAAAAAGTAAAATTGGAAAATTATGATTTCAATGAAGAAACTATTGCAAAAATTATGTGTGCTTATTCTAATCTTTTGAAAGAAAGGCATTTTAAAATCTTTTTTTTATTATTAGGAATTTTCCTCTTCCTCTCTACCCTTCTTTCATATACTGCTTTCTGCTTCAAACAATATACAAAGGAAAAAAGCTAACAGTTTGCCACATGTAAGATGATATGCATTGTTAATGAAATAAAAATACGCAAATATAACAGGTGTTAAAGGTAAGAAAAAACATGATGCATTTATTCAAATTATTGCTTATGTGCCTTTTAAAAATCATTATTTAATTAACATTGATCTAACATCCTCATTTTGTACATGCACCTCATCATACTTGTGATTTTCCTCTTTAATTTTATTTGCCTGATTAATTTCTGCCTCTTGTAAAGATCAACTGCTTTTGATGGCTATATTGTGCCACAAACAAGAAGCCGGGAATATCTCAGATAGGTTCAATGACACAGCAGTCTAATACATTCTCTAAATTCAATATAAAGATTCCTGCATGCGAAGAACAATTCTTAGATTTTGGAGCATCTCTGCAGCATACTCTGAAGGTATTAACATGGTATCACACAGTTTTGCTTGTTAGGTAGTGGATAGACAGCTGAAGCAACTAAGGAGATAATAACATGGAATAGTGTCTATTTAGTACAACTGGCCTGTTGTTAATTTACTAGGCGTATTTCCTTGACGCGAAAAATGTTAGATACAATGGAGACAATATAGATATTCATTCATTCATTTTCAGATGTGTGCTTATGATGTCTGAAGACCTTTGGGTAGTGACATACTTCAGATAAGCAGCTGCATAAATTACCAGTTCAATTAGACTGCCAAAAGACAAAATGAAAAAAACCCTCAAGTCCCCCACTTTGTAAAATACCCAAGTGAATGAAACACCAGTGCAAATTTTGGAATGCTCTGGGCTGAGAACTGGTAACTGAGCCAAGTTACCAGAAGTGGTTTCAGCAAAATTATTTTAATCATATTTGGATGTTTTCTGTTTCCAGCATGACTTCCCTTGGATGGCTTCAGTTAACAAACTGGGATTTTAGATTTTGAGGAAAAAATGAGAAAAGGGGAAATAATAAGGAAATTTTAGTTTTGTTGCTTAAGAAAGTCCTGGCAAATATTGGAAGAAAAAGAATGCTGGGAGGTATTAAATCCTTAAGATCACTTTGTTTAGATGCAGGTGTGTAGCTCTGAACAACCAACTTAGGAAATTTATTTTTATTGCTGTTTCATTAATTAAAAACATGGAAAAATAGGTTATCTTTTCACATTGAATGCACAAAAGTAGAACATACATATGACAGCAAATATCATATGTTAAGTTATGTCATTTATAAAAAATAAACTGAAATCGTGAAAAGGCCTTTGAATTACACAGGAACTTATGCCAAATTAATAACCTGACTGAAAGTCTCCACTGAAGTCAGGGTTCTTAAAGGGTAAGGACATAAATAATACGTTTAACTAGAGCTATAGAGAACAGCTTTAGAATACGAACCTGCTTAGCTTTCCCATCCTGGAATACCCAAGGGTTTCATTAGCTGTAAGGTGGTATATCCAGGGGAAAAAAACTTACATTTTTAGGGCTCCAGAGAGAAAATAAAGGGCAGATGCCTTTGCAAAGCTCCGGTAACACTATTTTGATTAGAGGAAGGTTTCTTTCTAAGGAAGCTGTTAACTACAGGAGTTTAAAAACGCTATTTTAAGATACAGCAGTAAAGCAGTTGCACTTCAGTGAGCATTAGCAAATGATTTCTGGCTGCTTTTAAAGGGGTGCAGAGGGGTTAATGGGCTTTCTGCAAAAATGCAGAAGGATATGCTGACAGACCCAAGTAGTATTTTGAAGACCAGATAAGGAAATACACAAGCACACATACAGTTTGTAGAAGTACTGTCAGCAAAACCGACAAGCATTCCAGGTTGTACATTCACAAGGTGTCCAAAATCCTGTAATAATACCATACAAACCTTAGAGGAGGAAAAGGCAGCCTGATGACAGTGGCTTGCTCATTTTACGGATACGTTGAAGGGAGAACTGGGATCCTTCTCCAAAGAAAGCTTGGAAGAGTGTGAAAGGTTTCTTCTGACCAACTCCAATATAAAAACAACTACTTCACACATTTTTACAGGTTTGCCATTTTGCAGCAGATACCTGGGATAGGGGCTTCTGAGCTTGAGTGACCATCAAGCTTTTTCAGTCAGCCTGGATGCTTTGGGATATGAGTTAGTAAGTTTGTCAGTGCTGTTTTCAGTCATGGATGATGTCAGTCCTAGACCCATCATGTGAAAGGGGCCCAGCACGAAATAGCCCTAACAGCAGCTGTGCAAGACCTACTTAGTGGACAGTGAATGTGCAGCAAGTCTGGCGACTGTCTGTGCACTCAAGATTTCTGCACCAGGCTCCAATAGCCCTGTAAGCCTCACTGACAGTGTTGGCCCCACCGCCAGTTTGTTGTCACAGAGAGAGGTTCACCCAGATATACATGCACTAAGGATATGATGCCTGCTCCTTTTGCCATATTGAGAGGAAAAAAGGGCAGTGTCAATGATGGATTATCTTTCCCGCAAGAACAGACCAAGACAGCATCCTTGGCATTCCAGTAACAGAAAGAGCACACAGCGTATCACACACTGATACTCAAGTGCAATAAGCATCTCTTTCTTAGGTTTATCTAAGTACATCATCAGTTCAGCTCTTATGCACTTCTGTAAGCTTACTGCTTTCATACTGGCACTGTTGTTGTACCTACTGTGTCTGATGCCATCAGTCAAATTTGCAGCAGAGAGTCTTCTTGTTTTGAAGTCTTTCCCTTACCCATGTTTTAAGCCCAGGAAGGGATGGCCAGGCCTCAGGATTCCTGCTTCAGATTACACAGTTTACTTTAAATAAGCTGGTAGTAAAGTCCTGGACATGCCCTTCAGGGACAGACGTTGTTGCAGAAAGGACTGCACCCATTTAAAACTGTGAGCGAAAACAGATCTCAGATACTTGGTCTCTCATGAACAAAATCATCATCATTTATTGTCTCCTGGCACTGTTGAGTCAATGTGCATAGCTGACCGCTAGAGATACATGAGGACAGATGGTGGCATTTGGTTAGGGTTACAGAAATGTAACCCAACCATCTGATACTAAGGTGGGCTTAAAAAATTTGTACACAAAAAATGGTACATTTAGTTAGACTACTGAGAGAAAAATGCTACAGAATGAAGATGCTGGTTGAAATGGCCTAAGATTCAAGCACTGAGTCAACCCTTAATTTCTATTTAATTTTTGTAATAATTGTGCTGAATAGTGAACAGAAACTACTTATAAAGAGGCATAAACAGCAGTTGTTTAGTGTGACACTCAAGGCAAAAAAAGGAAAATAACAGGAGAAAGCAGAAATACAGATAACAGGTAAATCCAGAGTCTGGTCCTCTTAGAGAAGCTGATTGATATTTTTCACCCCTATTTTGGCAGGAAAAAGGTCTTTTCATTATAGTGGCAACATTGGCACTTTCCTGTCCCTAAATTCTTACCAGCTAATGTGCCCCACTGCCCAGACAAGAAAAAACACTAATTGAAAACCAAACTCAGCCCAAAAAGAACTTCTTTCCACTTTTGCTGCCCTTTCTAAAAAGAAGCAAGTACCACATCTTTGCAAAGTTCACAAAGGACTGATATCACCACTGCTATTCGTTTCAGACAGCTGCTCTAATGACAAGTATAAATATCCTGCAAGAAACGGATGTTGGCACCATGATATATTATAATTGAAAATCTTTTTGAGATTGACCTGGCTTTCAGTTAGTGACAGCTTTAATCATAATGGACACTTTGTGACAGGGCCTTCAAACTTAAACTGCTCATGAGACACAGACGTTAATCCTGCAGAGTAGAGGCCATTAGTGCTGCTCTTCAAAAAAACTATCAAACCTGATCAAACTCTTCTCTAACTTAGAAAAAACATCCTAGCCAACCTTAAAAATGGGAAGGATAACCCCACCCAGACTACGATTTACAGGAAAACATGTGAATTTCCTAATGTAGAGCTCTAATCCCACAAAACCCCCCAGCTTCTTAGTTTGTCAAGAGCAAACTGATTTCACTCCAATTGCGCAATTCTACTTGAAGCAGTATTGCTGTTACAAATTAATTGCTCATTTGTTCCTTAGTAGTTTCACTTTTTTGGCTCTCATCCTAACACAGAACTGCAATTCGCAGACTACAAACACTGCATGGGGAAGTTTCATTCTAAATGAAACAAACTATTTCACCATTATTATTTAAAAACCACCCAAGAAAATGTATGCATGTGATGTATATAACAAAATTTAAAACCTGAATTTATACTGCGACATCGGACCACACCATCTTAAGATTTCTTCATATTGTCTGTGGGTTTTGGCAGCTATCCTAAAATAAGTCCTAAACAAAGAGGTGTAGCTTTACTTTCATTACAGTTTGAGATTTGTCACTGACTTTAATAAAAGCAAGACTCAAGTTTATAAGCACTATTCAACCAGGATGCAAGAAGACAGACATCTAACCATGTAACTGACTCATCTCAAATAAATGGTACATGATTTAGAAACTAAGCATCATCTGTCTTCACACCCTTATTTGAAAATATTGCAATTCAGAGGGTTTTTATCCAAATACCACTGCTGTGGAAATCATAATGAAAAGTATTCTGAAAGCATGACATCAGAATACATGTCCAAAGGTCAACAGAAATTTTCTATGGAAGCTACACCAAGCAGCAGTTTTGAGGACAGGTTTATTATTTCGTAGTTGCCTATTAAATTTAAAGGATGAGATCCAGACAAGACATAGCAAAAAAAAAAAAAAAAAAAAAAAAAAAAAAAAAAAAAAAAAAAA
>VFFE01007506.1:584619-680602 GCA_008921705.1 Burhinus oedicnemus
TAAAAAAGGTTTTAATGCAACAACACTACAATACTACTAGACATTACCAAGGCAGTGGTATATTCAGGAATACTATTGCTGCCCTAATGGTCCAGTGGATAGGATACACAACTGTAAACTCCTCCAAGAAGAGAAAACAGAGAGCCTCACAGACATCAGGTTATAGTCTGATTTTTAACTAAAAGCAGTTCAGACACTATGGGGACAAGGATAGCAAATGAATATACACAGAATTAAAAGTCAAATATGGGGGTTTTTTTGTAGGAATCATTTGAAAAATGAATAAGACTATTCAAAGCTCTTATAAATGCTATGGCACAAATTTTGGCCAGAAAGGGAGCAAGTTCTCATCCTCTTGTTTTATGACAGCGACTTTTACAGAAGCACAGAGCAACTGGAAAGCAATTGCTTGAGCCTAGGTATATTTGCTGAACTAAAATAGAATAGGATCTCATTCATAAAATAGACTGATGTCTGAGTACCTGTCAACAATGTGCCCAGACAACTAAGTCACATCGGTGTATATTGCTGAATGATGGGTAGGAAAGAGGGAAAAAAAGGGTAAAGGTAGGGGGAGCTTGGTTGTCTGAGTGAGACAGTGGGGGAGATAGGACAGGGCAGACTGTGTAGCAGAAGGAAAGAATGCCATGACACAGCATAGTAAGCAATATTCTGATTTGAGACTCCTTCCCCTGCTGATTTCTCTTCTATTTCATACACAGAGGAGTCTATGGGTCATAGACTATGTTAGAAACCAAACACACACATTACTTAGAAAACAGGTATAAGCAACAGCATGATATTCCTTGACCTAATGTGATTACAGTACTCATTTCTAACCTCACAGCACCATTCACGTCCTCCAGACCATTGGCCTGGAACACTTCAGTGCTTTCTTTATGGTATCACACACAGAAAACACTGCAGTCCTTTAACAAAACTACCCTCCAAATTACTGTGGGGTGAAATTCAAGGCAGCGAATCTGATTAGCCAATCTGTTGTTGATCTAGGCTGTTCAGCAGACCCTTTCAGCTATGCCCAGCTCATTTTCTGCCTCCTCCCTTTGTTCCAATGCATGATTCAGTTATTCAACAAGATTTTTGTAGGTACAATTGCTATGCTGTCGCTATGATTGCAGAAACAGTCTTTCTTTTCTAGCTTGATCACTTTCTCCCTTTGCTTTACTGTCCTCTACATAGTACATAGAGTACAAATGAGTGAAAAAACAAGACCTGTTTCCCTGTAACAATTTTCATTTGAGGACTGCCTTATATGTTTATGTGAATGAAACTGAAAATTGAATAAAATTGGGTGTGTTTTATTCTAAAGAAGAATGAATCCCCAAAATAACACAGGGGATCGTTTTCCAGTTGACATAGCAAGTCAGAGCCAGAGTAAAGACAGGACTTCAGATGCAAACCTTCACACAGCTCAGAGAGACTGCTTTTCCAAAAGTAGATTCTCATGCCTGTCTGCAAAATCAAATGAACAACAGCAACAAAAAGATAAGGTCTTTTGCTTTTTCTCAAATTGAATTCTTGCAATAACTAGCCATTTTTGAAAGTCTTAACACAAGTTTCTATTGAAATTGTTAGATAACACTCTCTCCCCCAAAACATGCATTCCAATGTGGCATATGAGAAGCAGGCAAAGATATAAGACCATATATTGCAAAGGATACAGCTGATGCGGATGTAAAGGCAGAGGCATTTTCATATGATCTCAGGAGCAGCACCAACATTGCTCACTGGAATATAAACAGATATCCTCTGTAATAATAATAAAAGTTCAAGATGTTTCTATTCTAAAAAAACAAATATGCAAGATGGAATTTCCTCATGTATAACATCTGGTAAAAATAACCACCGAGCTTTTCTGTTGCCAGGCAGCACAGAACATATCAAAAAGGTCCAAGAGTACAGTCCTTGCACAACCTGTTCCTGAAGCAGTAGGATCAAGGCAAGGACCAACAGTCAAACTGAGCTTTACAAACATTTCTCCTGTTGAAACGAGTGGCTGGCTAAGTACCATAGCATCAACCTTACTAATGGCTCCATTCACAAAACAATGAAGTATCCGAACTGCCCAGCAAAATACCAGATTAAGAAGTTTGCAAGAGTACTTTATCTAAAATAAAAAAAAATATCTCCCAATCCCAACCAAAGCACTTAACAACCTCAAGAATCTGTCATAATGTCAATATTTCACAGACAGTGCCACTGCAAATGCATTTTTAAAGAATAATGTAAGTCTGGTGTTGCAGCAAAGAGGACTCTGGCAAGTAATTTACAGTTCCTGCAGTTATATAGTCTGTGTCCCTCTTAAGTAACAACAATATAATATGTTCATTCTTTTCTATGTATCTGTCTACTGAAAGTGAAGAAGTCTATAATATAGCAGCTATTAGAGATCTATAAATTTTACAATATGTATCTAGGAGGTCAGGGTTTACCACTGCTCTAGTGCAATACTAACTTGAATAAAAACAAATTTATTACGAATCATGAAATTGTTTCACAGCAGTGAGGGTCAGTTTTATACTCTCAGCTGTGTGAAATTGCTTTTTTTAAAAATTTTGGGTTTTTTTTTTTAAGACATTAGGAAGTTTCAAAAGCTTTAACAGAAATGAACAGTAGCTTAGCTATTCAAGACTGACCACCTGATCTTCAAGACTAGAAACAGAAAGGCACCAATTGCTCAGGGTATCCATGTTGGACTCAAAACATCCTGAAGATATAAGGATGAAGCACCCTTTATTTTAGTGAAGGACTGGAAGTTAATATTCAAAGAAAATCTAATGGGCATGTTCTTTCACATTACCTACACTGAAGGCAAATGATGACCTTGCTTTAGGACATGAATAACATTCTTTTTTTCTAAGATGAAAATAAAAATAGTATTTCCAGCTTTTCTATCCAGAAGAGAATGAACAGTAACTGCTGAAATCCTTCCCGGTCTGCACATGTGAAATAAAGTAGGTCAGGAAGCAGTCAATGGTAAAGCCTTTCAGAAAAGCTACCAGCAAATGAAATACGTGGGAAGGAAAGAAGTGGGCCTGTGATTTCTCATCTGTGCAGCATTCCAAATGTGTAGGCTGCTGTTTAAGGTAGAACTGAGACAGGCGGATACTTAAAAATCAACTTCACAGCCATGTCCCTTTTGAAGACTAGTCCTCAGATCAAAACCAAGGATAAGAAAACTGAAATAGCTCCTTATAGAACCAAGACTTCACCCTGCATCAGAATCACAGAATCACAGAATGGTAGGGGGACCTCTGGATATCATCTAGTCCAACCCCCCTGCCACAGCAGGGTCACCTACAGCAGGTTGGAGAGGAACACATCCAGGTGGGTTTTTAATATCTCCAGAGAAGGAGACTCCACCACCTCTCTGGGCAGCCCGTTCCAGTGATCTGCCACCCTCAAAGGAAAGAAGTTCCTCCTCATGTTTAGATGGAACTTCCTACATTCAAGTTTGTGCCCAAGTTGCCTCTTGTCCTGTCACTGAGCACCACTGAAAAGAGTCTGGCCCCATCCTCTTGACACCCGCCCTTTAGATATTTATAAGCACTGACGAGATCCCCTCTCAGTCTTCTCTTCTCCAGGCTAAACAGACCCAGATCTCTCAGCCTTTTCTCATAGGAGAGGTGCTCCAGTGCCTTGATCATCTTTGTAGCCCTCTGCTGGACTCTCTCCAGTAGTTCCTTATCTTTCTTGAACTGGGGAGCCCAGAACTGGACACAGTGCTTCACATGTGGCCTCACCAGGGCAGAGTACACAGGGACGAGAACCTCCCTCAACCTGCTGGCCACAGTCTTTTTAATGCACCCCAGGAGACCATTGGCCTTCTTGGCCACAAGGGCACATTGCTGCCTCATGGTCATCTTCTTGTCCACCAGGACTCCCAGGTCCCTCTCTGCAGAGCTGCTTTCCAGCAGGTCAACCCCCAACCTGTACCGGTGCATGGGGTTATTCCTCCCTAGGCACAGTACCCTACACTTGCCTTTGTTGAACTTCATTAGGTTCCTCTCCGCCCAACTCTCCAGCCTGTCCAGGTTTCAGTGAATGGCAGCACAGCCTTCCGGTGTGTCAGCCACCCCTCCCAGTTTTGTGTCATCAGCAAACTTGCTGAGGGTACACTCTCTCCCCTCATCCAGGTCACTGATGAATATGTTGAACAAGACTGGACCCAGTACTGACTCCTGGGGAACACCACTTGTCATAGACCTCCAACTAGACTCTGTGCCACTACTCACAACCCCCTGAGCTCTGCCCTTCAGCCAGTTGTCAGTCCACCTCACTGTCCACTCATCTAACCAATCTGGCAACTCACAGGAAAATTCAGCTTCTTGTGTTGCTATTCTTGTGTCCTCCTTGGACACTAATCTCTAAATTAAGTAGCCACTACATCGAAATTGAAACTAGTTCTAAGACTTCAGTAAAACAACAGGATTAAGTGATATTGTTTATTTACTGAATGCTATAGTGCTAATAACCCAGAATACCTGGGATTTCTCTTGGTTCTCTCTTGATAAACTCTGTGATCTTGGATGTGTCCCTTCTCATCCTGCTGATAATTCCCCCACAGTATTTAGACTGTAAGTCCTCTTCTAAGAAGGTCCCACCCCATGACAAATTTGCACAATGTCCAGTGCAGCAGAACTCCATCTCTGCAAAATGTTGACAATCATATCTCTGACCAAAGAATTTAAGCATCTGCTTTCAAGGTACATAAGTCAGACTTCAACTTTCATGCTACTGATGATGTCAGAGTGGAAGAACAGAGGTATTTTTTTAACATTAGTTAAAAGTGGAAGGCTGTGCTGAAACAAGGAGATGGCATCCTAGCAGGCTCCCCGTAGGAGAGCCTGTGTCATATCTCCCACTCAGTAGGCATCATGGGGGATTAAAGAAGGCATAAGAAGGCAGGACACAATGGGGCTGAAGAAAGCTGAACAGTCTCTCACATTGAATATATGAGATTTAACAAGTGTCAGTGTAGTTGGTAGGCTGCATGACACCAGATGCTGTAAAACTAGGACTATTGTTTTCATTATCTTAAGTCAATATAACTCGACTGAATGTGTATCATTGTCTCTTTCCACAAGCTGAGGACCTGACCTGACCTTGCCTAACCAGACCAAAAAAAGAAGTGTGAGAAGAATCTAACTCTGAAAGAATGAATTTACAGATTTAAATGCACACATACAAATTCAGCGGGCCTGATTCCTCAGTTTCCCAAATTGTAATGCTGTAGCTGCACTTATATAAGTCAAAATTAGAAGAACCAAACCCGTGATGTTCATTTTACAGTTGTATTTCTTTTTGCTGACTTCCTTGAAAGCAAAGTGACTGCCGGATTACGGTCTCGGGTCATAGAAGTTAAATAAATAGGAGGCGAATATGCTTAGATTGGTGAGCAGTCTGTGGTTGCCATCTGGTGGCTAAATGTAAATACTACAGGAAAAGAGGGAAATACTCCCATTTCTCGATCATGCTTTCTTAACAGCATTTGAAAAGAACGTGCGTGTATTATCGCTATTTTCTTTTGTTTCAAAGTTAGTAACAGGTATAAGATATTCCAAGATTCATTACTTATATATGCAAGTTCTCTGAAATTTAATTCTTCTCTTTTACCTTTTGCTTCCAGAAATCTTCAATCATTGCATTCTCATTCACTCTCCCTCACGTAACTTGCTCTCTGCAGACTAGCTCTAAAGAGACTTAAAGTAGTTGCATGTAGGAGAGCAAGAGATTCTCATGTGGTCCTCATCCTTTGCCTAGTAGAACACCAACCCTACAGACATTGCCACCCCCACCACCCCTATACCAGCACTTCATAGATCCTGTAGAATCTACACAATATTGTTAGACAATAACAGATGGTGTTGATTGGCTGTGATGTCCAGGAACCTGATACTGAGGTGGCCAAGAATATCAGAAGAAGGACTGATGCAATTTAAGGTTGTTTCATTTGTATTTTCAAAATACTAATACACAAGCTTTCCATTCATGCTCCTCAGCTTCCCTATTTCTATGCTGTCTTTTCAAATAACTTTGGTTTGTTCCAACAGAAGAACAAGTTGCCATTGACAACGTTTCTTTTTTAAACCCCCTCTGCAGGACTGTCTAAACAATTCACCCTATGGGTTCAGAGCGTAGAACACAACTTCTCCAAGGCCTCAATGAAATGCTATAATAAGTCAGACTGCTTTTATTTAAGCTCTTCAGGTGAGGAAGAAATGATTACACCTTTTGGTAAAATACTCATATAAAAACCTTCAGTCAGGTATGTATGGTTACAGTGCTACATTTCACAGGCATCCCTACATATGCATAGCACCAGTCCCATCTGAGGCTGTAGATGCTCCCATTACACAAATTAATAGTATAGCATATAAAATGTCACATATGTTCTACAAAAAACTAATGTAATTTTATTCAAATGATCACATTTACAGTTTTGGATGCAGAATACAGCCAACCTTTGGAGCTCCATTTTAGCATCCATGAAAGATCCCGTAAGTTCTCATCAATGGGTTTGACTTAGTAGTCTTTTAGAAACAAAGTCTAAAGTCTACATCAATTTCACTGACCATCAGCAGCTGCTGAAAGGCAAGAACTTGCAAGTTAAATGTTATAATGCTAAATACTTTGACAGAGCTGAATTCTGTGTCACCAGTAAGATTCAGGCAGGACATACTCAACTGATTCCCATACGTACCTACTGCCATACGTCCTTTCACTTCAGTCTTCCGCTGTGGAGGTGCAAGAAATGTGTTTGCTTTGCACTTCTTGCATAGCAATTGAAGCATATGTGAAGAGATCTTTTTTTTTTTTGGTAATGATATTCAGCAATGCAAATAGACCAAGACATGAATGGGACCTGCCCTCTTTTGCCTGTCATTCATGTACAAAGAAACAAAAAAGTAGGCATGGCAGGTCTCTTCAGAGTCACTAATTTCATTGACCTCATACTTAAAGGTTGAGAGGTAGATGTAACTTTAACTGAACCACAGAGGTGTTGGAATTATTAAGGTATCTCTTAAGAAGAGAAGAAGGAAAGACATTTACAACTGAAGTAATTAATCTTGTAGTGACTGAGGGGAGAAATGGACCCCACAGAACCTATTTCATTCACCCTGCAATCTCATTTCAATCAATTTAGTTTAGTGATTGTTTCAAGCTTTGCTAGAATGGTACATTTTCAACATAAAAAGCCTCAGCAGAAGAGGCCTTTCCTCACACTGCTGGGTAGGACAGCCAAAGTGACTAAATTCCTGAAGCAAATTTCTTTCTTCAAACAATATCAAATTCACTGACTGAACATGAGGAAACAGATGTTAGCACTTCCTTTTCACATAGAGTTTCGGAGAACTGATGACTTCTCTTTAGAGGTCAGGGCAGGAGAAAGCATTTTTCCCCTTACACTGCAGGACTTTCACAAGAGTTATTTTAAAGCACTGTTTATTTCTTGCCTTGCCTTTCTTCAGCTTCTGTCTTTAATCTGAACTCTGTCCTTTGCTCATATTTTTTTCTACAGCTGCATATCCTTTTATTGCTCTCTCAATTGCTTTTTTTATCAGGAGGTTGAGTGTACTTCAATTTGTCCTTCGCATGGTGATCACACAAAGTTCAAGAGTCTGATTTACTTGTGTATCATTCCAATTTCACACCAGTGCAGTTTCTTTTTAAAGAGACTACAGAATAACACTGCTGTGATTCAGGCCAACACTACACATTTGTATGCAGTACTGAAAATCAGTGAAGTATTTAGGTGTCTGTTTGGGGGACAGTTCATTTGAGCCTCTGGGATATTTTTCAAGGAAAGACAATGCTTGAAATACGAAATGGGGAAAAAAAAATGTCTCCACTTTTTACCGACAGCAGAAATTATGATACAGTAAGTGGAACTTTCCCTGGTAGCATTTTTTTTCTACATGCACACAGTGTGTAACTATCTTTGTCAAAACAACTTGCCTTTGCAGTAACAGCAGTTGCAAAGACCAAGAACTAGTTAGCTCATCATCTGAAAGTCAAGTGTAGACTTAAGGAATACTACAGGCTTTGGATTTAGGGAAGTTATTGTAGTCTTGTGGTCAGGACACAGAGCTGAGAAACCAGAGACCTTCCTGTCTACTACAGTGACCTCAGACAAGTCAGAAAGACTCTGTACTTCAGACTCAGTGAGGATTAAAAGAAGTACCCTGCATAAAGTGCTTCAAACTACCCAGGAGAAACGGTGCTCTCTGAAGCCAAGTATTCTAATTTCTCCATATAATAAAAGAAATAAAAAGAAATAAGAAAGTATGAAATCTCCAACCACAGAATTATCCTGAATAGGACAAAAATTGAATCAGACATTGTAAACTTCTGGAGCAAATACTTATTTCTTACATCTGACCACAAAAAATCCCACTGAGAATTATTAGCCTCTCATTTCTGAGAAAATAAAATTCACAACAGGAAACTTAAAAAAATAAGCTTCATATTTTGCATTACGATGCAATCACACAACAAACACAAATGTCTGTAACAGTGGTGCCTATTTTTAACTTGTTTTTAAAATTTAAAGCTGCTATGTCTTGTTCACCAACAGAATTGAAATGGATCCCTGCTTCTGACTACACATACTAAATCTCTTCCAGCTGCAATAGAAGATCTTAAAGAATACACAGGTAGGAGCAGACAAAATTGCCAAAAGACAGTGGGACTGAGCGCGCCCTCAGCAAGTTTGCCAATGACACCAAGCTGTGTCGTGTGGTTGACATGCTGGAGGGAAGGGATGCCATCCAGAGGGACCTGGACAGGCTTGAGAGGTGGGCCCGTGTGAACCTCATGAAGTTCACCAAGGCCAATTGCAAGGTTCTGCACATGGGTCAGGGCAATCCCAAGCACAAATACAGCCTGGGCGGAGAATGGATTGAGAGCAGCCCTGAGGAGAGGGACTTCGGGGTATTGGTGGATGAGAAGCTCAACATGAGCTGGCAATGTGTGCTCGCAGCCCAGAAAGCCAACTGCATCCTGGGCTGCATCAAAAGAAGCGTAGCCAGCAGGTCGAGGGAGGTGATTCTGCCTCTCTACTCTGCTCTCGTGAGACCCCACTTGGAATACTGCATGCAGCTCTGAGACAACAACATAAGAGGGACATGGACATGTTGGTGTGAGTCCAGAGGAGGGCCATGAAGACGGTCAGAGTGCTGGAGCATCTCTGCTATGAGGACAGGCTGAGAGGGTTGGGGTTGTTTAGCTGGGAGAAGAGAAGGCTCCAGGGAGACCTTGTAGCAGCCTTCCAGTACTTAAAGGGGGCCTACAGGAAAGATGGGGAGGGACTCTTTATCAGGGAGTGTAGTGATAGAACAAGGGGTAATGGCTTCAAACTGAAAGAGGGTAGATTTATATTCGATATTAGGAAGAAATTCTTTACTGTGAGGGTGGTGAGGCACTGGAACAGGTTGCCCAGGGAAGCTGCGGATGGCCCATCCCTGGAAGTGTTCAAGGCCAGGTTGGATGGGGCTTTGTGCAACCTGGTGTAGTGGAAGGTGTCCCAGACCATGGCAGCAGGGGTGGAACTAGATGATCTTTAAGGTCCCTTCCAACTCTAACCACTCTATGATATTTAACAGTGATAACCACAGCAACACCACTATTCTGTAAAATTCAAAGAATACATATTGGCTAACTGTGACTCACCGTCAGTAAAGAGGGTTATTTAACGGGCAATATAATTTAAGTTTGTGTAGATAAGCACAGAAAAAAAAACAACCTCTTATCCTTTGCTCCTTGTAGCATGCAAAAACTAGGATATTAGTAGGCTTCAGAGCACTCCAGTGCAGCTATGAGGAAAGGAAAAATGGTCAGGATGCTCATCGTAAGGCAATTGCAGCATGACTAAATTGTAGTTTATTGATTTCTCAGACCAGAAAGGCACGTATTTTGATATCAACTGTGCCCTAACACCTGAGAGGATTTCCATGTACACATCATTAATTCTGCTCCATTCTCCTTGTTTTCCACATTGGCATCCCAGTCTTTGCTAGAAGAAACACCAGAAGAATTGGTGCTTGCTATATGTGAAAGATCAATGTCCTGGGAAGGCAAAAGCTGAAAACAGCCACAGAAGAAATTGCCTTTCTGTACAAACTTGTTCTCAATCCATAGAAAGATTCAAGGAAGTTCAGCTATCATGGAGTTAATTCTGCAGCAATAACAAGCTATTTATGTTCTCATGGTGACATTAACACAGGGCAGCTTGACCTGATTTAACATTCTGCTGCCACAAAAGGGGCAGATACTCCCTGGGTCACCTTTTGCCATGTCTGCAGCTTGTCTGACACCTCCTCCATGGGCCAATTCAACACCCTAATCCAGCAGCAAACTGAAGTTGAGAGAAGCAAATACTCTTCTGTGCCATACTGATGAAGCCTAATGAATCAGTTCATGAGCAGTCCAGTGAGCATCACAATTGGGAGAGAACTGACTTGTGAAGCCAATAGCAGGAGTAAACAGCAAAAGCTCCCTCATTCAGTATGACAAGCTGTTAAATCAGCGGAGGCATCTTTACTTAGCTTTATCCTTCTGCATCTTGCAACACTGGGGTTGAGATACTCTCTATTACAATTCAAAATTACCTTAGGTCTTTCCATGTGTAGCACAGCTCCTTACAGGCCTTAATACTAGTTCACAGTACCTTCCCATTCTTTCTTTTGCAATGTAATACCCCAAAATGCTTCACTATTTGCATAACTAGACTCCCTTCTGCAAACAGATGGATATTCACCTCTATGACTTCTGTAGAAGCTAAAGTGTTCCAGCATTTCATTAGCAAGCCCCAGAAGATGGAAGCATTATTATTTCTGACAGAGTAACTAATGTCACCATTCAAGACAGAATGGAGTTAACAGAAGAGCACACCTGAGCAGGTAGTTACTATGGCCAATTCATTACCATTTTCATTAGGACATCAGAATGGATTCCCTTGCAGAATTTTAAGAGCTGGGAGAGAAGGAAAGAGGATACAAAAAGGAACTCCAAAGAGAGAAGGGGGAGAAAATGAGTGAGCCATTACAGTAGGAAAGCAGGCCTGCCACTGCTGCTTTTTTTGATAGTCAACAGAGCCTCAGCTGAAGGAATGTTATCACAGCAATGTGAATACTTCACAGATCTCTAAGTGCACAGCATAGGTACCAGGCACAAACCAAACATGGAAAGCTAATAAACTTGACTACGAAAAATTTAAATCGGCGAGGTGCTGTTTACCTTTACTTTTATCATTGCTTAGTGCTTCATGTAGGCACAGAAGCAGCATTCTGACTTCTTTATAGAAACCTATATGGAGAAAAATGTTAAGAAAGCTCAAATTTTGTTTCTAGTACATAGACATATGTAGCACCTTGCAGAACGGGATGTTTCAGAAGTAGTGCAGTGATGTGAAAACCAAAAGTAGCATGATTTCTAGGCCCCTGAGAAAGTTTTATCTATGCAGTTTCTATTGAAATACAACAAGAAGAGTATATAGTAGGGGAAAGAAAAACACGACTTATAAACCTACTTATTATTTGCATGCCTTATATGAGTAAAAAGTGTGAAGCTGGTATTTTGAATAGTTTGAAAATATGAAGGTAGAATAAAGTGTAAGAAAAGTTTTCTAGGTGAAAAGTCTTCTAGGTTTCATTTCCTGCTCTTCTATTGACACTTTACAACAATATATCTAATTTAATTCACTCATGAAGCATGTAACAATAACTTCTATCAGAAACACTTCAAATTTAATTAGTGAGTGGTTCTATAGCATAATAGAGTCTTGGAACTCATGAATTTCTTTACTTTTTTTTCCAAATAAATTATTTAATCCAACAGAACCCTTGGGAGCTAGGCAAGTCTTTCCATTTCACTATCTGTATCACAAATTTCTAACAGAGAAACAAAGACTTTAACATTTACAAAGCAGACCACATATTAATCCACAAGCAGCTCTCCATTAAAATCACAGAATCATAGAAAAATATTAGAAGGGATCCCAGGAGGTCAATTCAGACCAACTCCTGCTCAAAACAGGGCTAATGTCCAAGTTAGATCATGTTGCACAGAGCTTTATTCAGGTCTTTTGAAAAGCTCCAAGAATTTATATGCCACATCTTTGGGCAGCCTGTTGGAGCACTTACCCACTCCCATGCTTAAGGGCCTGTAATTACGAGACTTCTTCTAGTTGTTTAAAGAAGACTTCATTTTCTTGTCTTGAGAGAGCAGTCAGTAGCAGATGACCCACATGACGTCCCCTTGTTGCCCTCCCCTCGAACCCTGGCACATAAGCTCTCAGCCTGTCTGTCACCAATTCCACAGCAGAACTCTGTGCATTTGAGCATCCACTCTTTCACAGTTAAAACTGTAACAAAGACTGGCAGCTATAAGCAAACACACCTTTATTTGACAAGCTATAAAAGCTGTCCTCAGATACTACAGTAGTGTTATCTCCACAATAAACCAGCTGTTCCTCCAGTGGGTTGTAAGGGACATAACTGGTTTCACATTTGCTTTATCCTCTAACCAAAAAGAGTTTGGAAGCTCCTGTCCCAATCACCTATCAAACTAGCTTTGTGACTCAGAGGAATGAAAGGCTACTGCAAAAACTGCCACTGAGACAACTTTTCCCCACCCTTCCCCAAATCCCACACCTGAGTAAACTTACAGCATGCATTTAGTGGGTACAGCCAGAACCCTCCCCAGAAATATTTGTAAGCCTTATTTGCAGTAAATTTATGTGACAACATTTTTACCTGCTGAAGGGCTAGCAAAGAATAAAGTAGTAATCCTGCAGGTATATCAAAAGAAAGTACCACAGCAGTTGATCTCATTGTATCTGTGTTTGAAGAGCACCTTAACATACAGCTAGGTTCCTCAACACCTTGCAAGTAGAGATCCTACCTAAAATAATCACATTGTCTTCCATTGGACCTAAGGAAAGCTGTGTCATGTAAAAGGATAATCCTAAGCAAAACATTTCCTAAGATTTGCATCTAAAAAAACCAGTGAGTTTGTTTCTTCAGGTGGATGAATTGAAAAAAAAAATTTTTCATACATTTTTTCATACATTCCTCCCAACTCAGAGATAAGAAAAATAACTTAAAGTACTGCAATTACTAGAAGATTTTCCACTAAAACATAGAGAGAGGAGAAACATTAACTTTTCATACTTTTGGTTTAGTGAAATGGCCTTGCCTGAAAAGTGACCTATACAATTCTGTATAGGAACAAGTATAACATTTTATGCATTTATCATAACTGTAATTTGTTCTTGAATAAAGTTTTCCTATGCTCCTTGGCTGCTGCTATTTTGTATTTAAGGGTCATAATGTCCTGTCCAAGCTGCAGGCACACAGTAAGACTATATATAAAATGTCTCAAAGCAGTAATTCAGAGCTTCTAAGTGGTGTAGGCAGGTCAATTAGTTTCAGAGTACTGAACAGCACCAAACTTTTGACAATATTTCCCATCTGCTTCCTCACTGTTCCTTTCCATCTTATTTTACTTAAGTAAGTGTGGCCATAAGCCACTGGGATTGATTAAATCCCTCTGGTATATTAATCAAGAGATAAGATATGCTTTTGCTCAGCTGCTAGTCCCGTGGTGCTTCATTAACTTAATATCCAAGTGCTTCAAACAGAAATTAGCTGGTCCAGGAGCTCTTCCAAGTTCCTATGTCCAAAGGTGCCCTGGCTATATTAATCTTTTTAGGAGTACCAGAAGATACGTTCCATTCTTCAGCCCACTTAAACATCGCATTGATTTCAGCTTCCATCAGTAAGTACAGGTGGAGTAGCAAACATGGGCATATTTGGGATGAGGCTGTGCCTTTAGGCCCATGAACAGATGACCCAACTGAATGGAGAGGTTTTTCCAAAACCATACAGTGAGGATTTTAAGAGGTGGAAAAAAGACTCCAGCAAAGTCAAGAGTGTAGAAAGTTTCAAGCCTTGTCCTCAACCTGGCAGCCGGGGTGCACCCGCATTCTTTGGGATTGCACCTCTGTAAACTGGAAAGAAACAGAGCACGGAGCTGTGTGGTAGTCAACCCCCTCCACAGGGGTACATACCTCTCTGAAGAGTCTTTATCGCCTTTCAGAGAGTGTTGGGTATTATTGGGGTACAAAATTTCTTAAAACAAATCTCTTAAAATAATGGCTTTTACCTTTTGTTTCCCCTCACATTTGCCCTGCTGGTGTTGCCCTGTGGAGGAGAGCACGGCACAGCTCGGCACGAAACATCCACGGCCAACTAGGTCTGGAAATCATCACTTCACCTCCTCTCTGCGCTTCGTAGCAAGTTAAAAGAAATACGGGGTGGCAGGGGTATCTAGGACAAGCAGGGAGATAGGAGGAAGGCAGCGGGGAGGTGGGCGCGCCTGGACCGACTGACAGACCTCAGCGAGAGAGCAGCAACCGCCCGGGCAGCGGCCTCGGCAGCCGGGCAGGCTCCGCCATGGCCAGCCTCGCCCGGGCGTGATGGCGGGAGGGCCTTAGCCCTGGGCGGTGGGGGAGAGCGGAGCCCTCAACGGGCGGCGCCGGCGGTGCGTGTGAGGCGGCCGGGCTGAGGCGAGAGCCGCGGCCAACAGCCGGCGCCTGCCCGCCCCCTGCCGCCTCCGGGGCGGGCCGGGCCGGGCCGCGGCAGGACTTCGGCCGGCGGGACGGACGGTGCCTGGAGCGGCGGGGCGCGGCGCGGCTGGGAGCGGGGCGGCAGCGATGTGGACGTCGCTCGGCGCCGTCAGGGAGCCGGCCGACCCCAGGGCAGCCAGCGGCCGCTTCTGGGCTATCGTCCTGGGAGCAGCGGCGGGGCTCTTCCTCCTCGGGTTCCTCATCGGTACAGTGCAGACTAACCCCCTCTTCGGATCGGAGGGCTCTCCCGGCCACCCTCGGCCCTTCCAGCTGGGGGAGGTGGCTCGGAGCCGGGCCGAGGAAGGGCCGGGCGGGGGGAAGGAGCGGGCCGGCTTCCAGCGCCCGGGGCTTAGAGCCAGGGTGCCCGAGGCGGGTCCGTGCTCGGCCGACACCTCTCTCTCTCCTTCCCAATCCCTCGGGCCAGGCCGGGCCAGTCTCCGACCCCTCCTGGGATTCCTAGCTCCTCCGCTGGAGAAGGGGTCTTTCGTTGAGAGCGTGTTTTTTGGCTTGATTTTAGATTTCTTTTTAAATAAAGTAGTTATGCTGTGGGCAAGAGAAGAGGCGCTGGGTTCGTGAGGAGGGGACAGAAGAGGGGCCCCTCACCCCCGCTCCGTTGAGAGCGCACCAGCCCGAACCAGAAAGGCGGGAAGATAAATACTGGGCTGGAGGAGCGCTGACAGGAGGGGGGAAACAGGCTTGAATTTAATGTCCCACCTGCCCCTCGGCCCAAGCAGCCAGGCCTGCGGGTTGCTGCCACAAGAGGTTTCCCCTCCCTACCTCCCTTTTGGTTCACGGATGGGTCAGAATCAGCTGGGGGGGAGGAAGGAAAACAAAAGAGCCACCTGTATTTTGAAATGCCTTTTGGTATGTACCTGGGGTTCGTGCCATGGGGAAGCCCTGACTGAATTGCTCTCTCTTGTGGAAAAGAGCCTTTCGCTGTGCCAGTGAGCAGTGCCTCCCCGCTCTCTGCTCCCCACCGGTTCTCCGATTTGCACTGCCCGTGTAACTGCTGCTGCGTTTGCACTGAACGTGTCCCGTCTCTGACTGAAAAATAAAAACAGATGTCAGAAACACTTCCTTTCTAGCCAGGTGTTCCTCTCATCACTTACTCTGGTAATGCCTGCACAGTAAGGGAAGAATTCCAGAATAAGAGCCAGACAGACCAGAGAGTGGGAAAGGAGTTACAAGACACCTGTTCCTTACAAACGCTGTCTGTGTTGCTGTGCTTTTTTGTAAAGCTGCTGCCTTATTACTGAGCTGACTGATACGACTGACATGACTGACAGCATGATGTTCTGGTGCTAAAGGAAGACAGATAAGTCTCCTTAGTATGTACAGTAAAATAACTGTGATGAATAAATATAATACAGTATTCTATTCCCCTCAATATCTACCTAGGTAAATAAGTTCTCTTAATGGGGAGGGGACGGCTGCTGTCATCACTGTGTACCCTGCATTAGGTTGTGGCTGCTTGTCTGTGCAGAAATAAAAATAGTTGTAAAATACACAGTGAAAATCTTGTGGTGATACCAAAAAGAAATGGTGTCTGTCATGGGAATATTGCTCTGGTGTTCTTACTGTTGTATTTTGATGTGTTGTACAGGCTGGTTTGGAAAACCTACAGCAAAGAAGACATCTGTGACTCCTCATGAGGAGATGAAGGCAGCATTTATGGCTGAAATGAAAGCTGAAAACATCAAGCAGTTTCTTTAGTAAGCAATGTGTAGACTAATCAGTCAAAAAAAAAAAAAAAAAAAAAAAAGAAAAGAAAATCCAAGCAGCAGCCAGCCCAAGGATGCCACCAGAGAGAGGAGAGTGTGCAAGTTCTCAGCCATAGATTTTATCTACTGTGTCCCAGTGAGCTGTGATTGACAAAACAGTTCATCTCAGCTCCTCTTATTCTTGGTTTTGTTGGGAATGGTTGAGGAGTTGTCAGTAATATCAGTACTTGAAGTAATTAAAAATTGACCAAGCTCTTGCTCAGCCTTTGGTGAATGCTTATACAACATAGAGGTTCAGCCTTTCTCTTATGTGTCCTTTTTCAGCCTACAGCAATGTTTATCTTACATTGTTTTTTATGGAAAAATCATTAACCTCAAATTAGGCTGTATGAATGAACTTAAATCAGGAGAGATTAAATGGAAAATAGCAGAGCACAGCAATGTAAAAGAGAAGAAAATCATATCAGTGTTCAAGCCTTTGGTTCTTCCTACAGCTTAGGCGTTAATACCTTATTGCTACTCTCTCTTCACACTTTCTCATGCTGTGACCAAATTTATGTGTTAATCTGTTACCATTCCAACCTTGTACTCACTTTCATGAAGAAGTATATGTTTCCAAGCTCTAGCTGCACAGTGAATGGCTAGAACAGACATAGTAGATACCAGCTAGTCAGCTGATGGTACATTACACTTCTCAAAACTCGTAGTCTTAAAACTTTAGAGTCTTTTTTAAGACCATAGGGTTTTTACCAATAATTTTTTCATCTCATCTACCCTTTAGTACTTAAATTGGTTGATTTTAAATGTACTTTTATTTCTTTTATTAAATACTAAAAGCAAAGCTGCTAACATTTGTTCCTGAAAATTCAAACAATGGAAGATGACAATATAGATTTTTTTAAAAAAATCTGTTACAGTTTAATTACTGTAATTAATTTCTTAATTTCTGTAACTTAGAAGCTTTAACTACAAGGAAGCCAATGCACTATTATTTGTTTATTTTAGGGATCTTGTAAAAAGGGTATTTTTCTCTTAGGAGAGTGTAGTATTTGTTAAGAGCTGTATTTATTCCAGTCAGTAATAGACTAGAAGTCACAGTTTATTGATAGAAATTTACTTTCTGTGTAAAGAAAGTGTTAGTGTATCAGTTATTTTAGGAGTAATCAACAAATTCAGGTTTGCCTTAAATTCTCAGCCTGATTAAATAGCATGAAGTTGTATCTTGCTACAAAACTAAATTGCTAAAAAAACATTTTCAGTTTATGAGATTGTGGCAATCCCACTCATTTCATTTTAAGTGCGTTTGCCACAAACTATTGCAAATAAATTATCTGGAAAGTATGTTCTCTTTACTACATAACAGCCATGTCCTGGACTATATAAACATTGAAAACCAAAGACTTAGGATTTTTTACAGTCTTAACCTGTGTTTTGGCTCCTAAAAAGTCAACTGTTGTTAAACGGCTTTGTAAAAGGACTGCTTTCTGCTCTCTTAACTCCCTGTCTCTATGCCAACAGGAAACATTGTACCTCATTTATTGTCATGCAGCCAGTTCTGTGGTGAAATATGGCAGATACTTAGTCACTGCTCAAAACTACCAGTACAGGCAGTCAACAGATTAGAAGAGGAAATGAAGAAAAACACAATATTCAGTTAAATGGGAATATAATACAGGAGAATGTTATTGCATAAGTCAAATTTTAATGAAAACATGAGACTTAACCATTCCTAACTCTTACAGAAAACAGCCATTGGCTCTAACAATAACACATAACTGTGCTCTTGGTTCAATATGTCATCCAGAAAAGGGTACTGTCACTGTAGCACGGACTTTCAGTACAGCATTGGTACTGGATGTTGGTATTATCAGAGAAACATGGTTTTACTAGCAGCATTCGATACAAGAGCAGAAGGGTATAGTTCTTTCAAAGGGCTTTGTTCTCATCGGAATGCAAGAATTAAAATTTTCTCAACCTCATACCCCTCTCTTATTGAAGATCCAATATCCTTCACTAACACCAGCTGGTGCAACACATGCTTCTATGCCATGTTGATGACATGGTCATATGACAGGATGAGAACATCACGATGACAACCTTATTCAACTGGGAGTTTCTTCAGCTCACTTCACCACTTCACCAGTGGGCTTTCTCAATGGTCTGGACAATTTGTTTTCCAGACAATGGGTTGCTCGCTATTTACGGTATCTTTCACTGTTTGCTGTTCATACTGGATGACTTTTTTTCTTAAGTCACAAGCTGTTGAGTTTTTCTGTTCCTTGTTTGTAAACCACTGTGAACTCACTCTTATTTGCCAACAAGACACACTCAGAGTGAACTTTTAGATAAATCAGTATTTGTGTGAAAATCAATGAAAATAGTGGGACCCAAGGAGAATATCCAGTTACTTAAAAGTAGAGATCAGACTAATTATGCACATTTCTAAATTGAATACACAAAGATAATTATACTCAATTCTTTTATCACTTCACAAGGAAGGTCAGTCTCATTATGCATAGGAGTGAGTGGCCTAAGGTCACCCAGAAGACAAGGATCAAAGCAAGGACAAGACCCCACAGCTGATGTCATCATGCCATTCTTGCTAAGCCATGCTGCGAGGAAGATACAAACATCTGTGGTAGCTCAGGTCAGACTGAAACCCATTACCTCAACTTATGTGTAAGACAGGGAAAAGCATAAATACAGAGGAGCCTAGGTCCTTATTTAGCCTGAGCACATCTGATCATCTTTGGGGTTTTATATCCAGCTAGGCTAAGAGGACTTCTGTTTATGAGCTGCTATGCCTGATCCTGACTCCTTGCTTCTTTTTCTCTAGCAATTTTACACAGCTTCCTCACTTAGCAGGAACAAAGGAGAATCTGCATCTGGCGCAGCAAGTCCAAGCTGAGTGGAAGGAGTTTGGTTTGGATTCTGTTCAGTTGGTTCATTATGACGTCTTGCTCTCTTACCCTGATGACACTAAGCCCAACTACATCTCAATAACTGATGAGCATGGAAATGAGGTACAGAAAACACCAGTTTTTGCAACCAGAGAACAAAATCACCTTCATACACCTGGGAAGCCTGGGAAGGAAAGCTATACTCTGCTCTGTTAATGGTGTTGGGCCTGATCCAAAGCTTACGGAAATGAAGGGTTCCAGTTTGCTTTTAGATTTTAAATCTTTGTTTCTTAATGTATGTGCTAGGAATACTAATAATTACCCTGATTCTTACAGCATACTGACATATATAGATTAAAGGAGAATTATGTAAGAGAATTACTTTATATAATTAAAGTGTTTTAAAATTACTGTTATTTAGAAAGAGGAAAGCAACCATGGTCAGCATCATTATTTGCATTGATTCATTATATAGTATTGGTAATTGTGCTGAATTCAGTTTCTTGAAGATTAGACTTTAGGCCTTGAGATGTACTATCACAAGTAACATTGGTTCATTACGGAGCAGCTCTAGTGCTCATAGAAGCTCCAGGGAAGAGCAGAACACAAGCATTTTTTACCATTATGATCTAACCTGCTGTTATCTGCTGTACTGAGACCACCTTAAGGAACCTTGTGTTCATTTAAGTAGCATTCTGTGTGAAGAGTGGAGATGGGATTTGCAAGATCGCACACTGAAGCTGCATACTGAAAAGGATGCTCAGTGCTTGCTAAAGTTTTGGCCACTTCTCATTTAGAGTTCTAAAACTAAATTCCTTTAAACTGCAAATGCATATGAAATGTGCCTGAATAGACAGTACTTCTTTTCCATATTGCCTGGTTTACTTTTTTTCTTTCTCACTAGATTTTCAACACGTCATTATCTGAACCTCCTCCTCCAGGATATGAGGCTGTTAGAAATGTGGTGCCACCCTACAGTGCGTTTTCAGCCCAAGGAACGCCTGAGGTAACATAGTAGAATGGTAAAAGAAATAGAATTCGAAACAGAAACAGAAATAGAACTAGGAACAGAAATAGAAATAGAGACAGAAATGGAAACAATAGAAATAAAAAAGATGGAATACCGTAGTGTAGTGGTGTAGCGTAGCATAGCACAGAATAGTGTACAGCAATACAGAATAATGTGAAATTCCTGGGTCTTAGGCTTTAGTTCAAAACCTGATACATCACCAGTAGGAAAGATGTCCTAGCTCTGATCTTGGGAGTTTTGGGATGGAGCAATGTTCCAACTGAGCAGTCATGCATGTATTTTTAATTTATTTCTCTAGTTTGAGTCAGAACTGGATTTTATTTTTACCTTTTCCTTAAAAAATATGGTAATAAATCTTTAATGTTGTCAGCTGCTATAAACTTCTCCAGATATTTCTGTGACTATACACCATTGTTTCCCATCTTGATGAGCAAATAAGACTGTTACAGTTACATAGCCAAATGAACAATCTAATTTTCAGAATGCTGCTTGCCCAAGGCTCACACTGACAGGTATAAGTGCACAGTGTACAGTGCTTGAAAATGCCTTTTGCTAGCATTTCTCTCTGGTGGTAAAAGTGTTGCTGTGATCTGAGCTTAACACTAATCCTTTCTATCTTGTACACATGGTACCAGCTGATGGGCTTTCTTTTATAAAGGTGGTCTGTGTAACAGGAGTTTTCTATCCTGGCATCATTAGTGGTTTCAATTAATATTTTGTAAGATTAGAAATTTTTTTTATTTTTCTCAGTGTCTTTCCTGTCTAGATATTCTATACATAGAATAATATAGCTTGGCAGGGCCCTCTGGAGGTCATCTGGTCCACTCTCTGCTTTAAAGTAGGGTCTGACTTTGAAACCTGCTAACAATGCTTTTACTCACACAGCCCAGTATCAATCATGAACTTTCTGAAGTTTGTTAATAAGCTATGCAAGTCCAAAAAACAAAAGGTATCCTGTATTCAGTTGCCTCAGATACCCAAAGGAAGCTGGAGAACCAGGCAGATAGTCTGTATCCTAGGATATGACAGCTTTGAGTATTTCAAGAATTGCAGTGGAAATTTTGGAACATACTGTAGGTAAAATTAATGGATTCTGACTCTGTATCATAACGTAATATCCCCAAATAAAGACAGAATAACTTCACCGCTTTATTTGGTTTCTGAAAAGCTACAGTAAGTAATGGGATGTGGGAAATAATAAAAACAAATTTTAAAAGCTGCAGCTTCCTTCTTTAGAAAATGATTTTATGTTAATTACATATAAGAACATTGTTTCTGAAAAAAACAATAACTAAAAGACAGATTGTCTTTTCAAAGTATGATGCTTATGTTCACCTTATTACATAATACTTTGACAAAAGCTCCAGGTACCTAGCTAGTGCTGTTAGCAATAACATTCTCCCGTGAGCAGTTGTCTGTACCTGTACTGCAAACAGGGAGCATGTATATAGCTCGGCAGTGGGAATACTCAGTGGGTTCAGGGCTCTTCAGAGTTCTCCCAGGCCTGTTAATGTATTTTATGTTAAAAGCCATTCTGTTAAAAACCAGAACTAAGCAATGGAGAGAGATATTTGGAACTTGCCAAGTGCAAATTCTCTTTCTGCTCATTAATTTTGCGAACGATTCCTGCATAAAGATCCAAGTTCAATGAAGGGGGAAGGCTTTAAAGTACCTGCACCCCAGGCTAACTGTAGTCTCACGAGTAGGCAACTTCCTGGAAAGTGGTAGAAATGGATCAAAGTTCTTGAGAGGCCAAGAACACCGGTCTCACATTTTCTGAGCGAGTACTCTAATCAGGGAGTTGTGGAAATGCAGTTCAGTGCTGCCAGCACTATTACTTTTTCCTGCAGCTGCTTTTTAAATATAAGTGGCAGTGACTGTGTTTTGAAGGTTAAATACTGTCAGAGTGGGATAGGATCTACTTGCCTGCTAGAGTGAGACCCTGCAGAGATTTAGAACTAGTTCCCACTCATTTCAGGTTCTCAGTAAATGGAAGATGGAATATATCCTGGTCTGTCATAGACATTGTCAGAAAATGTATGTTTCTTCTGTGGGATGTATTTTAACTAAATCCCAATAAACAGTTGGATGAAAAAAGTTAAGCTTTAAGCAGAAACCTTGTAACAGAAATATTTAGCAGAAAGCAGACAAAGTAGTGAAATCACATTCTATCAGACAGTAGTAGTAGTTTGGAACATTAACGTAATAAATAATTGTAAAATTCTGCTCTTCACTTCCTTTTTAAGTGACTGCAAGAGTACTCCCATCTAGTTAATGATGGTCACAAGTAAGAGGTGTACTTAAGATCTCTAACTGAGCTAAAAGAGCCCAGACAAGACATTTTATGGGTCCACACTACATTCTCAAATGTTGTATTTTGTAATAGTTCTGTAAACATGAGGGATTTCATCACATCACTAGTAAATTATGATACAAAACTTAGAGGTGAAGTTAGAGATGAAGAATTTTCAGAGGTGCTACAAAAATCTAATTAAGGAAGCCTGATTTACTATGCAATATATCGAATATTGCCAGAGTCTTCAAATAAGTACTTTTTAATTTAGTTTCAGAAATCTGGAGATCGAATTATTCCGCAACACCAGAATGCTATGAATATAGTTCCACTTTATATCAGATATAGTTATGAAGGCTTCTTCTAAAGATCAGAACTGTTGTTTTCTTTATGTGATAGCATCTACTTAATCAAAGACATTATTTTAAAAAACCTGTAAAGTGTGAGCAGGTTTTCACCATAAAATGTTACTCTCTTGTTAACTTGTTTTGCACTTCATTATAGAGCAAGGGCCCTGAATGTGAAAACCCAGCAGGCTGCTATTGTTATAATTGCGACTCTGCAATTATGTAAGACAAACTAATGAAATCAACATTTGTGTATTTGTCAGAAAAGATACAATAGCCTACAAATGTAGCTATCCTGTACAAGACTAAAGAAATTATGTTAAAATGGAGGACCAAATTCCCCTTTTGCTTAATCTAAACAGACTGGGAGAACTGTCTTGACCTCAGTAGAGTTACATTTGATTTTACTGAGAAGGAAAACTGCTCCATAAATTCATAAAAGCCTCCCCAAGAATAATCCTTGTATTTGTGAATTATTCTCTGAACAGAGAGGACCAGAATCTTACTAGGTGTGAAACTGTTTGCCTTACTTAAATACAGTCCCCTTTATTTCATGAATTTATCCTAACTGAGTTCATTTTGCTTAATTTAAGAAGAAATTGCAACTTGAACAGATTACTGATGAAACCAGTACAGTCAAAATAACTGTACCACAGTCTTAGCAGGACATGCTGTATGCTGTTATATGAGACCACCTGAATGTTTAGTCAGCAATTTTTATTAGTATAAGAGATTTAAGCTTATACCTTTTTGAAATTAAATTGAAGATCTCTGGAAGTGTCTGGTAATATGGAGAAATGCACTAAGGAAGTGTTTCCTGTCACCTAATTTTAGTTGTCTGAAATTGTAGGCATTTTCCCTTAACCAGTCTTTGAGGCTTATTATAGGCATTTACTCTAAAACAGTCTTTGAGGTATAATCAATGAGAGGTATATCCAGCGGGCAGTTTATTCCTTCCTAAAGTAGGTGTTTAAAATAGGTTTGAGGTGAATTCTTCTGGAAAGGGTGAGTTCTCAGAGAACTTCCCAGCTCTTCGTTGGCTATGGAGTGCACTATGGGACCTTCTTAGACAATGCACACAACTTGTAGGTAGCTGACATTAAGGAAGATGAATCACACATCAAGTACTGAATAACATGGTTGAAACGCAATCATGAAGAATACTTTATTCATGTGCAAGGTGTATTTATGCTGACAATCACCTGTAGCTTCTGTTGTATTGAATAAGAATCGAGTCCTGAGAATTTCATAGGTTATTGGCATCATTTAGTCAACTCTACTGCATAAAATATTTACTGTGGTGTCTGGGTCCAAAATACCTCCAGCCGTCCAAGACTGACTACAGCTTAAACAGACTATGAAGAGAAGTAAATGCTGTGTTCTGAGCGCTTATTCTAAGTTTCTGATTCAGAAGTCCTATCTTAACCCTCCATTGAGGACAAAGTCTGGTGGCTTTGGATGGTAGGAGTCTAAATTCATTAGAAGTCACTTGCCTCCCTAATTGTCTCATGATCAAAGAAGAATTCATACCAGAGCCAGTCCCGGAGTTCATTGTTCCCATCTTATTCTCTTACTAGATCACATCCTCCTTTTCACATGCTGATTGACATTCTTGTTTCAATTTCTACCTCTTTCTATCAGGGTGAGTTAGTGTATGTGAATTATGGCCGCACCGAGGATTTTTTTAAGCTGGAACGTGAAATGGGAATTAACTGTACAGGAAAGATTGTTATTGCCAGATATGGGAAGATCTTCAGAGGTAATAAGGTAATGCCTCTATATAAAAATGTTACTTATGCTGTTCTTCAATTGATTTCAAGAGACTGAAACACTTACTAAACAGTTCTGGAGATTTTAGCGTAACTGAGTGTTTCATAGAACTGTGCTCAAAGATTATTCTTTCTTAGAAGATATATATATTTGTTATGTATATGATACACCTATAGGATAAAAGTAAGTAAGTTGGAAAATGTTCCATATTTTTATATTCATTTGCATACTGTAAAGAGTTCCAAACTATTACTAACATTCTTAGGTAACACACTAACTCTGAACTAGACTGTTCTTCCCTATGGGTTCAGCTGTGCTTTAAGATGCCTATATTGTGTTTCTTTATAATGGTTTCTGTACACCAGACAGAGACTATAACTGTAGGGAGGTTATTTTAAATTCTGTATTTGTTTATTCAATGTCCCTATCATATAAATATTTTTAAACTACAGAGTTTTGCATTTTTCCATGGCCTGATAGGAAAGTACCTAATCATGTACATACTTCAGGCATATGCTCATTTCCTGAATAGGGATGTAAGAAGACAGTCTATTTTAAGTGTGTTTGGCTCTTGTACAAAAATTAGTTTGACCCTAATTTTGGCGGGACTATAACTTGTATTTCTCAGTTACCTAAGGGTATCAAACACCGAATCTCCTCGCTGGAATGCCATCTCTTATTATATGCCGTTGACTAATCTTCTGTGAGCTTTTAAGTGGGTAACTCACTGGTTTACATACATAACATTTTCAGCAGGGAAAAGCAACAGATAACTCATATTCTAGGTCAGACAATATTTTCACTAAATTGTTTACCACTCTTAAAGATAATATCTGAATGGAAAAGACTTAAAAACTGAAGAAGGTATTGCTGTCTATGTATCTTTTATTAAAATTAAATACAAAAACCTCAGAGCTACCAGTATCTAGAGGGGCAGTTGTCATGTGGTTTAGAAATTACATGCCCTCGTTGACACAAAGGGATGATATGTTCATTCATTTCTAATGACTATATACCAAAGGATTTGGTAGCCTGTATAAAATCTGGAGAACTGTACTGTGATTTTCCAACTTCCTAATGGTGTGCAAGAATAGGATAGAGGATTAAAGCAAGTACTGTATTTCCTGAAAAAAGCTTTGGTATTTCTGATTTAAAATACCCAAATTTAAAACTGTTGAGGATTTGTTGTTACTCAGTCAGTATACATCACTGTCTTATCTAGTGGCAAAACAGATTGGGATGTCAGAATGACATATATTTTCTCTCTCTCACTTTCCACCAACCAGGATTATATAATAATAAAGTCACATGAGAACGCTTTTTTAAATCAAAACAACGTGCAGGTCTGTCCTTCTGCTGTAATAAGCCTAAGCCTAGTGAACAAGCTTCTTTGGAGTTAGGCTTGTTCACAGACAAAGACAGTTTCAAGCTCTCCAATAATAATGTTTCTGTGTAGTCTGAAGCCTGAGATACATTAGGAGATCATTTAGGTAAATAAGGTAAATACATGACTAACTGAAAGATAAGATTGCATCAATGTGATTACAGTTTTTTCCTTCCGTGATGTGTACATTCAATAGTCAGTTGATTGTATTGATCTGGATGACAGAATACAAACTCAGGTTATGTAGTAATACTGTGAAGGACGTTTTCCATGTTATCTCCTAACTAAAATTCAGAGCAACAGCAAACCTCTTACTTTCATATGGAACCTGATATCTGCATATGTATTTTCAGGAAATTTTATGATATGAGACAGTTATGGGCCCTTTACTTAGCCCAAGCACTGTAAAAGGCCCTGAGGAATAATCACTGTAATTCATACTACTTTCTTTTGCCCCTTTAACTCTTGTGTCAAGCTATAAAGGACTGGATAGGGACCAGAGATGTGCTTTGCAGGTGAAGAATGCTGAATTGGCAGGTGCTAAGGGAGTTATTCTGTACTCTGACCCTGCTGACTACTGCGCCCCAGGAGCAGATCCCTACCCAAATGGCTGGAACCTTCCAGGTGGAGGAGCCCAGCGTGGAAATGTATTAAACCTGAATGGGGCAGGAGATCCTCTGACACCAGGTTATCCTGCAAGAGGTGAGTGATGCTAAAGAAGTCATGCTTTGAGGGTCTGGTTTCAAGAAGAGAAGGGAAGGTAATAGGGATGTTCTTTCCCTTGGAACAAACAACATTTTTTTCTTGGTCTTTCTGTTGCTCAAAAGAGGCAGTTTTGGGCTTCACATCAGTAGGCCTCTTCTGCAAATGATGCGTGAGAGAAAGTGAGGGGATGTTAAGGGAGTTACACAGCGCAGTGCTAGACTGCTTGACTTCACAGACATACCCAAGTTAGCCCAGAGATCATGACACAAATATTCAGCAGCTGAAGCCCTAGTCTTTCTGTTTCTCATCAGTAAGTCAGCAAGGAGCCAGCCTGCACAGCTCACATGTTGCTTTGCTTTTGCAGTTCTCCTTTCTGTAGGATTTGGGCTGCTTTCCCTCCATAAGAGCCCCTGCTGGCAATGCTGAGGTCTTTCATGCTGGTACTCATCACCTGGCTGCAGCTGAGGCTTCTGAGAAGATGACCATTCCCCACTGGTTCATCACCTTCACCTCATGCTTCCTCAGCTGCTTATTTGAGCCCTGCCTAGGCTGTGTCATTTAGCACCTAACCCAGATCATTTTGACTGAAATGCATTAAGAACCCTTCATGCCAGCAAATTGCCTCTAGGCAGCACAACTTGAGCTGGAAGAGGATACGTTTTCACAACGGCAGCATGGCAGGAGCAGACCATGAGGAAGATTTCTGGGTCCTCATGCTCAAGTCAGTGATCTCATAGATGAATCCCCGTCAGCGTCCCTCAACAAGGGTCCCTGTGAATGTTGTGTGAAGGAGGAAACTATTCTTTTCCATACTTGCTGGCTTGCAAACATCAAATTTTGTCCACATTGTGAAAATTAAGGTTCTCATTTGTAAAAAAACCCCATGATTTGTATTTGAGCTCTGTCAGAACACAACCTAGACTTCATTTTGTTCATGAAAACAGCAAAGCAGAATATTCAGTAGCTCAATGTATAAGATTTTGTCTGCATCTTTTATCAACTGGCAAAATTTTTTAGTTCCCAGCTGAAGGTTCCAAACAGGCTCCTTCTTTGCTCTTGTTCTTTCTCTGTGGCTTAATCTGAAATTCCTTCCCATAGAGAGAAATATTTCTACCTAAAAGCATATTGACGCAAAAAATTAGCAAACAATTTAAAAATTTCCATGCTCTTAAATGCATGACTACAGGCACTATTGGAGAATTTTTTTAGTGTTTCTCTGAAAACATGTTAATAAAGCATAAAAAATGAAGAAATGTCAGCCCAACATCAAGGAAGGTGAAATGATTACCCCTGACTCCAGTGTTAGGACTGTGCTATGAACTGTACAGATTCCTTCTGAGAGTTGTAAATATGAATATATCTGTCTTTTGCTTTCAGAATACACCTACCGATTGGACAAAGCCAGTGCTGTAGGTCTCCCAAAAATTCCAGTTCATCCCATTGGCTATCATGATGCTGAGTCATTACTGCGGTAAGTGTATGGAGGACATGAGGAATTTTAAGCAGACTGTTTTTTGAAAGTTATGAGAGTATTTGAAAAGAAAGGGAAAGGATTTTTGCACTGCGCTTGTATTGTAGCTATTGAAATAGTTTATGTTTGTCATTAGGTTCTCTGTAAGAGGTAAACATGTTATCTATTACTACATATCAGATACCATTTGTAATGATGTCATATCAGGGTCATTTGTAATATATCATGATCAATCAAGTATACTGAAGTTATAAAGTGCCTCTCAGTTTGAATAAAGGCAAAAATTTTTGAGGATGGCATGATACCTGTTGTGTGAAAAAGACCAAAAATTAAGTCATTCATTTGTCCGGGGAAATACTTGCCATGTATGTTTGATGGGACAGTATCTGTACTGTCGTCTCTTAAAGGAAGGCATATGCTTTCCTCTCATCAGGTGTATTATCTTGCATAAATATGAAATGATGCTAGCAAACTAATACAAGGACACTGAAGAAACTCTGGAGCGTTATAGGGGATTTAATAGACATGTACGTGTAAGTAAGTGTGCTTACAAAACATGCAGGTGACATGACGACAGGCTACCAGCTTGCCAGAGGACAGCATTACAATTCATAATTATCTTAACAAACCAAGTAAGTTCTCTGAAAAGACTAAGATGTGATTGGGTTGTCAAGTGTATCATTCCCCTAAAAATGTAACAGTAATCATCTATATCAAGTGTTTAGGTATGGAGCAGGAAATGCCAGGGTTGGCAACACCACCACAGAGAAGTGTTTAGGGCACTAAGTGAACATAATCTTGGGTGTGTATTTGTATAGGAATTTTGCATCTAAATCATGTGAGCAATCATTCTGCTCTGTTTGATGCCTCTGTTTGAATATTGAGTACAAAAAAAAATAATTCTGTCTTGGTTCTCTATGCAGGTTTCCTCTGAAGTACTGAAGCTAGCTATTTTTATATGAGGCAGAATTTTACTATCTTTGGTGTCTTTGCATACCTGATGTTCATTAAAACTGTTCTAGTGTTTTTCCTATTTCCTCCTAAACTTTTATGGACTAATATATCTCGAAAGTGTCTTTTCTTTAAAACTTTATGGTCATCACTGCTATGAGAATAACTGGTCATAATGATAAAGGTACAGGTTAAAAAAACTCATTTTTCCACTCACTGCTGTGAGAATAACTGCTCATAATGATAAAGGTACAGGTTAAAAAAACTCATTTTTCCACTGCCAACAAGTAGTTGTAGCAGATTAATACGATGTAGCTAGATATTTCTCTTCAATAAGTTGTAAATAATTCCAGAACTTAGTTTTAATAATTATGAATGAAATCTAAGTCCTCTAAAAATACTATCTCCTTGTTTTCACTTTTGTCTTGAGAAATCATAACTTCTAGTTATTCCTGCTATCATACTTTTATATAAACAATATACCGAGGACTTGAAGACATGCTGTGGAATAAAGCTTGACTAAAGTATGCATTACAGTAAAGGACATGCGTTCTTTTACAATAAATATATTATGCCTAATAAGAACCAGGACATCCAGCATACTTTTTAATATTTTTAAAATGTTTCTCACAAGTTCATGTAAAAAATATAAATCCTTTAGAATAGGTGAATAAGCGTGGGTGATTGTGATCCACTGAATTACTGCATTTCCAGTTGTGTTAAATGAGAAAAAAAATCTCACATTTGACAATGGAACAAAAAAGGTGACTTGGACTGATCATGTTTCTACAATTTTAGACATCTTTGAAACACACCAACTCTGTCTATGCTACCAGATTAAAAAGTGTCCAGGGACAGGCACTGGAAGACAACTGCCTATGCTGTTAAAATGTTAGAATGGTCCAAGTTACTCTCGCCTAATTCAAATGCAAATGCAGTTCAAGGCACTAAAAAGTTCCAGGGATGATTTACAAAAGGCAGATTGTATGCAAAACCTTTGGAGGCCAACAGGATAGCTGTAGGCCATTCCAAGCTGATCTCAATGCCCAGGACTATTCCTCTATGTTAATTTACTAGTATTAATGTAGCTAAAAAGACAGATTATTCTCCTGTGGAAGCTTGTAGTATAAATTATCTAAGACAAAGACCATCACTGGTGTGCAGGGACTTAACGAAGTCTGATTCTTGGTTCCTCATTTGTGTTTGGTGCTATTATAAGATGTCTGTAACTAATAATGATTTTTTTTTTTTTCATAATAGTAATATGGGTGGATACGCACCACCGCATAGTAGCTGGAAAGGAAATTTGAATGTATCTTACAACGTGGGTCCTGGTTTCACAACAAATTATTCTACAAGGTCAGTTTTGTTTCATAAGGAAAGCATGCTTGGGACCAGATAAAAAGAGGTAAAGCAATAGAATTTGACCAAAGGTAGAGGAGCTGGGGTTATTTGCATCATTCCTTTGATTATGACCATTTCCTGGGCTGAAATGCACTCAGTGCAAACCTTCAGTCGATTTACATCTTGATTGGGTGGATATGACTGAATTGCTTTAGTTTCCAACTAATCTTGAACCAGTTTCATTTGAAAAGCATCTAGCCTTTGACAAACTATTTAATGAGATTGATTATTTTTTTAAGAACTGAATTTGTTTGCTGTCTTTTTAAAATTCATGTATTGCCTTATATAAAAAAGTATTAACCTACAAGTCAAGTTTTCCAGACAAAAAAAGTGTTAACTGCAATGACATCTTTGTTGCTTCAGATTGTTTTTAAACTGACTTAGTAGTTACAGTTTAGGACTAAAGTCCAGGTGTTTCAATATTGGCTGAGCTATTGTACTGACTTCATATGAACCGTTTGACCTTTTCGCTATGTCTTAGTCATACCACATGAAAAATTCTTTCTGAAAAATATACAGACAAGCTTTGAGGATGAGTTGTTGCACCTCCAGCTGTATTGTAGATAAACAAATAAAGTCTCTTGATGGAACTCAGGTTCTCTGATTTTCTGCTGCCTGAGCTGCCACATCAATATTGACTGTGCTAGAGTCAGTTCTAATTTGAAGCAACCTCCAGATGATTAGAACTATTTCTTTTTTTAACATTAGATGGTTTTCATTTTTCTTTCACTCTTCCAAATTTAAAAACTAGCTGCTACCAAAAAATCTTTCAGTTTGCAGTTCTGAGCATGTTATCCTTATAAATTTTGTTGACATCAATAACAGTACGTAGTTTTCAAGGGCTAAATGCTGTTCTCAATTGCACAAGTATAAATCCAGAAAAAACTGCACTGAAATCTTTTCAGATTTACTTTGGTTTAATGGAGGGTAAATTTGGCCAAAATGCTTTCCTTACAATTTGTATTGTACACTTTTGAAAGATGTCAGGATATTTTCTTATCTAATCTGGTGGATTTTCTCTTTGGATTTTCTTCCCAATACACTAGAAAGGTGAAAATGCACATTCATAGCAACAATGAAGTAAGAAGGATTTACAATGTGATCGGTACCATCAGAGGCACAGTGGAACCAGGTAAAGTCATTTGTCTTCAGTGTAATGTTAGTGTCCAGTGACCTCCACATGCACTTCATAGCTGCAAGGGGGAAATGACGAATATAGTTTTCTCTGAAATACTGCACTACATGATCATTAGTGTTGAAATATTTATTGCACCGGCTTTCATATGGTACAGGGTATGTCAGCACTTCTGCTGTAAATGGTGATTTTCAAGGGGAAGTCAAAACCAAGACAGAAATATTCGTCTTCAGGCAAGTAACTTCGCAATTGAAAGAATATTCTTAAGTGGATATTCTTCCCTACTAACATGGAAATGGATTTTGCATTCCATCTGAAGACATCCACCACTACTGACTTTTTGTCTGTCTTACAGTCTCTTGTAATCAGTGTGATTTTGCAGTCTAAAAACCCAGATACGTAGACATGCTTAGGATGGTGATAACATCATTTAACTCGTAACTGCAGCACTTCCCTGTTGCCTGAAACACGACTGTTAACCATACTATAGTAGCACAGAGATCTAGTCTGACTTTGGTCTGATTAATCACATCTCTGTCATGATTTGGACAACCCTTTTTATGATTGACTAAATACATATATTCAGAGAAATACTGCATTCAGCACTCCTTAATGCTGTGAGTTGGCGTGCTGTACAGGTACAATTAGTAGATCAGCTTTACCATGAAACACACTATTGTAAAATATGGAAAGATGCTTCTATCTTTAGAGGAAAGCTGCAGTATTTCTAATAATAGAAGTAACATGGAATTTAAGAGGTTTTAAGTCTTATGAGATCAAGTTATTGTGTTTGACAAATTCTTTAGCACTGGCTGAAAATGCAGAAAAATGTCTTTGGAGATTTAAAAAGTCTCTTGCCTTTCTATCATGTATATTATAAACGATTAAGCTTTGTTGCCTGATATCTACATGGAAAATTAGAAATTACTTCCAATTAACATCTCTATGGCAGGAAAAAAGTTTTTCTAAGTAAATCTCCATAATCAATTTCTCTAGACAGATATGTCATCCTGGGAGGGCACCGTGACTCATGGGTATTTGGTGGCATTGATCCTCAGAGTGGGGCAGCTGTGGTTCATGAGATCGTGAGGAGCTTTGGAAAACTGAAAAGGAAAGGTAATATAATTAAAGAATAAAGCACACCAAAATCACTGCTCTGAGCAGTACCCATTGATTTCTCTGGGATTTAAGCATATGCTTAAAATTAAACACGTGTCTCTGATCTCTTGAATAAGCACGCTGCTCCGCAGCTGTTAATTAGTTCCCGTTACAACCTTGATATATGTGAGGTACTACTACTCAAAAGAAAGTACACCTAAAGGAAAATGAAACACAAAATGGGGGATACTGAAATATATATGACATTTAAGTACAATCAATTACTGTGTATTTGAGGCTGGTCAGACTGGATGTTTCAATGGCCCTACAAAATTGATATAGTGGTGGACTGATCAAGGCTTCATCAGGGCAACATCAAGAACCTTCTCAGCACTTGACTGCAGTTTGGATACAGACCCAAGAATAAATAAAGCATGTCTGTGTAATGCAGAAAATAAGCTGTGCAAACATAGTAGGAGGTAATGGTTAAAAATACCTCATGCCTAGTTACATTAGAATGGGAACAAATGCCAGCTGTACCCAGTTACTGCTGCTGTCAGAGCAAACGCTGTCTCCCTATTTGATATCCCATGGAAAGAAGCTCTGACATAACTCAAATACTGTTCTAGAGGAACTTTCTTTGCCTGTTACACTTAAAACCTATTGACATTTAGTTTTCTTTTCATTCCCTCCCAGTTTGTGGATATCAGGGGAAACTGTCTTTGGATTGCAAGGGAGCAAAAGATGAAAAGGTTCCAGTAGGGCAATAGACCCTGTTTCATTTGGCCTGGATTTAAATCAAATGCAGAACTTCCATGAAAGATATTTGTTTTGAAGGTGATCTGTCAAAGTTACAGGGAATTCCTTAGGTTTTGAAATCTGGCATTTGGGAGACAGGTCAAAGAAATTCAGTAATAGAAATGAAAACAAGCCAAATACTTTTCTGTCAAAATAGACACTGGTATGCAATGTGTACTAAATTGAACAGAGCAAAAAGAGTAGAAAAACTTTCTTTCAAGAATTTGGGTGCAAGCACATTATTTTTCCTTGTTCAGAGTTTTAAATTTTAGAAAATTTTCTTGCATTTAAAGCTTAGAGATGAAAAAGAATACATTATTTGGCACAATATTGAAGTAGAAGTGAGATTGCTACAAAATTAGCAAACCATGATTAGATTAGATTGGATTAGTGAGGAAGTTGGTGTTAAAGTTCCTTAAACACGCTTCTTTCCCCACAGATAGGGATAAAAGATGAGCCTCAGAAGAATGACATTTGTTTTCATGTTAGCATGTAACAAGCAGTCTTTATTTATGTAATATAGTTTTCATGGTCTTTTATTGCAGGATGGAGGCCAAGGAGAACAGTGATATTTGCAAGCTGGGATGCAGAGGAATTTGGCCTGCTAGGATCAACAGAATGGGCTGAGGTAAACCAATAGTGTTCAAAGAGAAACTTTCACAGCGGCAGGTCTTTGAGAAATCTGTACCAGAAAGCAAGACTTCTTCCCTCCCTCCCTCTGTCTTCTTTACACACACACACACACGCACTCTCTTAGGTTTCCTTTTGAACTACCAAGAATATATGGCTCCTTGCAGTATATGATGTCTTTCCCTGAAACAGCTGTTACTTCTGTGGATGGGAAAGTAATTTTCAGGGAAAAAACGTTCATCAGCATTTTCTTCCTCTTTTTCTTCTCATAGGAAAATGCCAAAGTATTGCAAGCACGAGGAGTGGCTTATATCAATGCAGATTCCTCCATCGAAGGTACATAGTTTTGATTGTGTTATACAGGAATAGTGACGGTACATACAGATGACTGGGAGGCATTTTGTCCTGGAGATCCATGAAAGCTTCAGTATGATAATGTTGTTGCATTAGTTCAGGAGTAGATATGGGGGGAAACTGTGACCCAGAATCATAAAGTATCCTTTAGATATTCCTGTTGTTTCAGGGAAGAAGTCCATGACAGTAGCCACGCTATTTGGGAAGTCATGGGGAGGGAAAAGAACTGTTATGCCCCTGTCAGCCATTCTATGGCAACTCTTTAGAGTCAGCTTCTCCTGTTATAATGTGCATAATAAACATAGGGACGTAAGAAAAGCTTTTAAGGGTTGCTTCAAAAGCTGGGCTGTAATTCATCTTCACCAGTACAAATGCACTGACAAGATCACAGGAAAACTCTTCTACAGGGAGAATCAGTTTGTTCTTTGTAGAGACTGTAGCTCTCTAGTCCCTTTCTTATTAACAAACAATGGCACGAGGTTTCAGCTGAGTAAAATTTGCTTCTTCAAATAAGCAGTTTTTCCTGTTTTTCAGGAAACTACACACTGCGAGTGGATTGCACACCACTGATGTACAGACTGGTGTACAGTCTGACTAAAGAGGTAATATTGCTTGAAATTTTTAGCCAGCATGTTCAGTGCTCACCGGATGGGGCTTTGTGTATAAAATATGATGTCAGATGTTTCTTTCTTTTCTGACTGCAGTACCCCTTGTAAGTCGAGAGCTAAGTAACTGGAACTTTTTCCCAGGAGTGGCAAAGGGATTTCAAGTTTGTACCTTTAAATTATTAGTTATTTGGGATTAGGGGATTTTTCCACTCCTCCTATGAAAGTATTCCTTCTAAGAACAAAAGAATAAAAAAATGTTGTGAGCCAGATGACAGAAACAAGCACAAACCTGGCTACCCAGTCCAGCTACTACAGTGCCCATGGTAGTGGAACACTCTGACTCCCTTTAGGCAGAGGAAGAAATTAGGTTTGCTACAGTGTTGTTTTTAGCATGATGTGGCAGGTTTGATCAATGTGCTCAGCTTCAATGTACCCTGTTAGATGTTCATTGGCTCTGAACATGGTGCTCTCACACGTGTTTGTGTGGCACACAAAATCAGAAAATAGCCTGCCCATCTTAGATGTAAGATGTCCCTTGCTTTGAGAGTGGGTCTTAGAGTCTGACACTAACGGGCTTTTTATTTCTGGGGTTTTTTTCTGTTCATCTGTATTAAAGCATGAACATTTGATTAGTCTTCTTTTTGTGTGTTTTATATATACAATGTACATTCAACTACGGTATATGTTTTATGAATCTACTATATCTGTCTTCATCTGCTGTATATATTCAGTCATCTGTCTTTCTCAGGGTCATTAATTTGTTATCTCTTGGAAGCTGGCATTAAACTGGTACAAAAGTAAAGGAAATGTAGTAATTCAATATAACCATTTTCTGGCAATTGAAAGACAACAAATAAAATTTAACTCTGTTAAAATTGGGTGCCCAGATAAAGATATTTCAGTCCTGAACTACAGAAGAACTGATCACCTGCAGTTCCCATGGTAACTTGTGCTAAGTGCAGGTATTCAGAACAGTCAGAAAATCAGGTCAGCAGTCTAAGTTTGGGCACCAAGAGGAATCGTTAAAATGTTGGCCTAAATACCAGTAAACGTGGTTGTATAACCCATCCTGGGGCTGGGAAGCAGCAATAAAGGCTGAAGAATGCGTGTAACCACAGCTTGTTGGTAGCTGATGTCTGAAGAGCATGCTGATCAGAAAGCAGGTCCCGTGTGATCTCATCCAAAGTTAATCTGTGACAAAAAGTGTTAATGCTATTAACGCTGTTCTGTGAACAATAGCTTCAAGACCAAAAATCCAAATATATTATTTTTATTTTTATTTCTGTTGTGGAGTGATTCTTAGGTAGTAAATATAGATATTAATAATAGAATAGATATTAATAATCTTTAATAGATTAAACATAATAAAACCTCAGCAACCCACCAATAAAAAGGAAAGATGAAAATATACCCACAGTCTTTAACCTGCTCAGTAATCTGGAAAGTAGTCAGAGTGATAGGAATGAACTTTAGGACGATTATGATTTGTATACCTCTCTAGCAGCTATGATGACATAAACACCAAGTACTATACACTTTGCCCTTCTAAGGTTACTGCTGCATCCATGAAAATAATTTTTGTGAACTAAAACAAGGTAGAAACAATTTTGAATTAACCCAAGACAAAATGGTTTGAAATTTCCTGCCACAGCGAAACAAAAAGTTTTGGTTTTGTGAGGGTTTTTTGAGTTGAATATTTAAATTAAATGGCTGAAAATCTCATAAAGAAATATCAAAATGTAAATATTGACTTAAAATGTTTTGCTTTCCCTGTGCTTTCTTCCATTTAAAATTACCTATTTTTAGCAAATAAACTATTCCTCTGGAAAATGCTATGCATTTGAAATGTCAAAATGGAAATGCAGAAATGTTGAGGGACTTAAGACTGTGACTTATTAATTGCCCTAAGCCATAGGCTTTATGTGATGACAGGTTGTAGATTTTTTGCTTGGTAACATTTAAAATTTCACCCTTTGTCTTTTTTTACATTAAACTTTTTCTAGATACCAAGTCCTGATGAGGGGTTTGAAGGAAAATCTCTTTATGAGAGCTGGTATAAAAAAAATCCGTCAAGAGAATACAAAGACGTCCCCAGGTCAGTGACAGAAGAAAATAAACGATATACCAAAAGTTACTATAACTTGCAGAGTGTGTGTTTTAACAAAATATCCACTTGAAAAACTGAGCCCCTAAAAGAAATGGTGGGATTCTCAGCTGGTATAAATTTCAGTTTTATTGATTGCAGCTGTTACACACTTGTACTACAATTTTGTGAACTTGCCTTCGTAGCATGAACAGGAAGCTTTATATATGGAAAGTAAAGTGTAGTTTATAGAGATTTAGACTAAAATAAGGGTTGTATGCACAAGCCAGCAGCAGGCATACAAGATGCTAAACACAGCAGCTTTCCCTCACACTTGCATCTGAGTTTGGGTGGCCAGGAAGCACATCAGACAGGTTTTTACAACACTGTCCTTCAAAATTACCAGGGTTTCTCTATAGAGGCTCATGGAGCCACGCTAGTACTGCTGTGTTTTCTCTAAGTTGAGAGCTTCAGATAGTGGAAGTTCAGTAGGAGGAAGGTCATGGGGTCTTCTCAATGATTAAAGACAGTGAGTTAAATTCTCTTCTTGAGAGTTTGATTGCTCTGCCCCTGAAAATGATGACTCTGCTTCTCCGAGAATGCAATTGATGAGATGCATGTAACGTAGGGGTCACAGGCAATTCATGGTATATTGATAGAAAGAGCGGACTAGGGAAAGACTGTAGTGACTGTGACTACAGAATAAATAATTACCACAGTAATTATAATTATTAGTATTGGAAGCAAACTAAAATTATACTTTAAGTATTGTCACTCAAGGCATTTTCCTCTTTCTTGTTAAAAGAATAAATAAACTAGGTTCTGGCAATGACTTTGAAGTCTTTTTTCAACGTCTTGGCATTGCTTCAGGCAGAGCACGTTACAGTAAGAATTGGGTAAGTCTATGTCTTTGTGATTTTGTCTCCCCTGTAGCTGCCTGAATAATATCATCCGTTGAGCCATTTAGACTGCTAGGTTTTTGGTGTAGTTCAGTTTAGTGTGTCAGAGTGGAGTCCCAGTTCATTACTAGAACTCTGTGTGCTACTGCAACATAAATATTTAATAAATAGGAATGGTCAGCTTGGTGAACTTCGCTAAGGGTAAATGGATGCGCTCAGAATTACCTATGGTTGATGGAGGCTTATGAGTGGCTTATGATGACTTTCGAATGATTTATAATAACTTAGGAAGCTTTGAATTCAAAGTGTTTCATGTTTTGTCGAAAATATGGGTTTGACTCTGGAGCATACTGTTAGATGAGACTAACTGAGAAATATTCAAGGAGCAATCTATTCAATGTGGTCTTTTCCTCTGAAAAGGCATATCCAAAGACGCAAACAGAAATGACTGTTGAGATCGAAGCAAAGAGAGGAAGGGCAATCTCACCTTTATTTAGCCAATTAAAAGTTATGTGTCTCTTCTTAGCTACCTTCTTTAGGCTCTGCACATGGTCATTGGAGAGAGGCATCTCCAAATGACCGTTCATCTCATCATAGGTTGATGTCTAAGAGAGCCACCACTGAGCAGTTCTCATTTGACTGTCTGTCAGTGTTAGTGTGACCTGAACACTTAACTTCACAGTGCTTTGAATCCCACAGCAAAGGTTTTCAAGCAAAGATGAAGTATCCACAGCTGAATAATGGTTTTGTTTGGGTTTGTTTGTTTCAGAATGTAGAAAAATATAGCAGCTATCCAGTTTACCACAGTGTCTATGAAACCTATGAAATTGTGGAGAGGTTTTATGATCCCACTTTCAAGAATCATCTGACAGTAGCTCAGGTACGGGGAGGGCTGGTGTTTGAATTGGCCAACTCCCTTGTGCTTCCTTTTGACTGTAGAGATTATGCATCAGCTGTGAGCAACTATGCTCACATCATCTATAATTTGTCAAGGAATCATGAAGAGGAACTGGCAACATACAATGTATCCTTTGGTACGTACAGTCTTTCATCACGCTCCTCCTCTGTTAATGCTAGCAGTGCCTTATCTTAATGTATGTCTTAGTCATGACCTGGTATTTCATTGAATCATAGAATCACAGAATGGTTTAGGCTGGAAGGGACCTTAAAGATCATCTAGTTCCAGCCCCCGCTGCCATGAGCAAGGACACCTCCCACTAGACCTGGTTGCTCAATGCCTCATCCAACCTGGCCTTGAACAATTCCAGGGATGGGGCCTCCACAGCTTCCCTGGGCAACCTGTTCCAGTGCCTCACCACCCACAGAGTGAAAAATTTCTTCCTGAGATCTGATCTAAATCTGCTCTCTTCCAGTTTGAAGCCATTACCCCTCGTCCTGTCACTACATGCCCTTGTAAAAAGTCCCTCTCCAGCTTTCTTGTGGGCCCCTTTCAGATACTGGAAGGCTGCTGTCAGGTCTCCCCAGAGCCTTCTCTTCTCCAGGCTGAACAACCCCGACTCTCTCAATCTGTCCTGATTTACCTTGTGCTGTATGAACAGTAAATAAAACAAGAGTCACATCCTCTAATAATTGGAAATTTGAGTATTTTGCCACTAGTATGCCTGTGTAGAGACTATGCCACTGCCAGGTAGAGCTAACACTTACAGTCGCATGTTCTTTGACCTGTGCATGGTCCACCAATGTTGGCAACAAGATATCGTTGTCTTGGTTCCTGAAAAAAAATCATACTGCTTTGCAGCTTATGGTGTTGGATAATTCTCTGTCCAACACTGACCATAGGATAATACAGGTTAGAAGGAACCTCGAGAGGTCTCTAGGTCAACCTGCCCAAAGCAGAGTCAGCTCTGAGGTCAGACCATGTTGCTCAGAGCTTTATCCCATCTGGTCTTAAAAATCTTCAAGGACAGAGACTACAGAACCTCTCTGGACCACAGTGTTTGACTGTCCTCAGGATGAAAAGTATGTTCCTTATATACAGTCAGAACTTCTCTTGTTTCAGTTTATGGGCACATGATGGCAAGTGCAAGCATCATGAGCAGTTTACCTTGGGGTTTGGTCAGGCAGGAATGGTTCATTCCTATGCAACAATAGGGATCTTGTGCTGGTGTGTGAAATATTATTTCATATTATAGGGATTCACAATATGCCTCCTGCCTCAGAAGCCTTTATTTTATTGATAACATTATATACTATTCAGTTTAGGACTTGGCTGCTAATAATGAATATTGGGCACGTGTGCACGCACACACACACATACACACATACTCAGTCTTTCTCAAAACTCTGCATGTGTGGAGGCACATACCAATAAAACAGGTTTTTGGGATTTATAAAAACCCAGACCTACCTGAACAGTCTGGTTCTGGCAATGCATGCTCTAGTTTTTGGTATTTCTGTACATTCTTCAAGTAGCAAACAATAAGCAATATTCACAAAAATACTGATTTCTATTGTCTCCAAGGCAAGTTTGCACACAGAATTACATAGTTTTTAGTGTAGATGAGGTCATCTGATTTTTGTCCAGTGAGAATTGACAGATCATGATCACAGTGAAAGATAAAGCTTTCATTTGAAGAATTTGCTTTGTTAAATGATTCCTTCAGAATTTCAAGTTAAATGCTTCCTTCCTACTCCCTCAGATGCTCTCTTTTCAGCTGTGAAGAATTTTACAGAAGTTGCTGCTAGCTTTCATGAGAGACTGCAACAAATAGATATCGATAAGTAAGTTTAACTTTTTCTTTCAGTCAAATACTCCATGTAGTCCTCTGGGCTCAGAGGGTATAGTCTTCACTTGCATTTAGTCCCCTGAGTAATCTTGGTGACAAATGACTGTCAGTCATTATGGATTATGGAAATGACTGTCCTTATGGATTCTTGTCTTTAAGGAACTGGTTACTCTAGGAAACAAAGTATAGGAATATTGAATTAGCAGACATCAGAGACACCACAGAGCCTGGGAATCTAGCCATGTTAGCTTCAAATAGTGTCCAAGGTAATTAGTGTCAATTCTTGACAGGTTTTAGTTGAGGTGCCATGCCAGGATGTTACATGGATGTGACTAGAATGCTGGTTAGCATGAGCATAGCCAGCTCAGGTGTGTAACTCCCTCCAAGTAGAGACACATCCTAGGCTTTTGTCACTGGGTTATTAAAGAACAAATGTTGACTTGTGGTCTTCGGGTGCCAGCACTCTAGTTTTCAAGATACTGGTACCACTTAATGGAAAAAAAAAAAATAATCTGTACCATGATTGTAGTTGTGGCAAGCTGTTTGGCGAGCTTTCCCAAAATTCTATGCACCACCTATGCCAAAAGGCCTAATTTGCACTTGACTTAATTCTTAATTTATTCTTTATAGGCCATGCCCAGAATGAGAAGCTAAATTTCCCTTTATATATACATATGTGTATGTTGCATTTCTTGGGAAAAATCTAATTTAGCCATATGCTTACCCTTATGGAAGACTTGTGAGAATAAAAACCATCTTTTTAATGGCAGCAATTTTCAAGATAAATGAGTTAACAAAAAGTTCCTCTGTAAAATGTGACATTTATGTCATGTGACATATATGTGACATTTTCAAAATGGTTTCATTGATGGATGGCCTAAATCTAAGCTTTAATTCAACAAACCAGTTTCAGTTTCCACTTACACCGATGTAAACTTGAAAAAATTTAATCGATGCAAGTAGAATTACTCCAGGCTTACAGTGATACAAATTTTACCATTTTTTCTTGGTGAGTGCCTTTGAAGTGCTACAATAAGTTACTTTGGATGTAAACTACCATATATTCATTATAATCTTCTTCACAGTTCTTTTATTTGTTAAGCATCAATAGTATGCTCAGAGCTATTCAAAGCACACAGACACAGATGGTCTCTGCTCTAGGGAATTTACAATCTGCTTTCAGAAAAACACAATTCTTGAATGATTCAAAAGATGATTCTAACATCACAAAGTTCCTGTTTCTCAGATGTTGTGGTTTTACATAAAAATAAATGATTTTATTGAAGTAACTTGCAGCTGGTTGGCTTTGTGGAAAATAAGGTCTTTAGAAAACTGCGGTACAAAAGAAGAGGATGGTCTGCCTAAGCATCCTAATGCAAAGGAGATAAAGGAATAAGGTGCAACATGAGACGAAATGTCTGAAAGTCTCTGTCTTCCTTGACACTATTCCTTAGTCTTTAAAAACAGCTTTACGAGTCTTTCAGGTTATGAACCAGACTGTCTTACAGTACAGATCAGCATAATTCTGTCATGCAGGTTAGCTGACTTGAGCTACACTTTAACAGCTCAGATCTACTGTCCTTCAGAAATCCAGAGCTGTATACACTGGGGCATGGGATAAGAGTGGGCTAAATACTTTATAGCTAACATATTCCTTGGTTTTCTTTTTAGCCTACTTACTGTCAGATCACTAAATGATCAGCTCATGTTTCTAGAAAGGGCTTTCATCGATCCTCTTGGATTACCTGGCAGGCCATTCTATAGGTAAGAAAGGCTTATTTTTCACTTTCTGCCTGGAGTACCCTATGACAATTCCTTTAAGATTTACAGGTCTCTCAATGGAGTTGTAATGGTTTTTTTCAACATGGTTAAAGTAGGTTAAACAGGACAAATAAGATTGAAAAGGGAAGACAATATTAGGGAAAACTTCAGTGAGATACACTCTACAGAATGAGGAAGAGTCTTGCTGGAAGCCTATTCAGATCAATAAACCCATTTCAGTTGATTTTCATGGGCTTCTAAACAGATCTAAAAGTTTGGCTGTGGACTCAGTTCAAGTAACTTCAGTGGTAAAGAGTCTTTAGGAAGTTATTATGATTTGAAAGTGAAATAGGGTGTAATTGAAGTACCTATAATTTGATCAATTATAGCACAACAGTCATGCTAGCAAATAGAGTGTAGAGGGCAGTACTTCAACAGCAGTGAAGTGAATTCAGTAGTTCTGTCATCCAGTTCAAGAAGTAAATCTTGTTTGAGAGGCAGAATAGTCAAGCCAAGTCTAGATTTTTGGTCCTTCTACCAATCTGCATAATTCAGAACAGTAATCTTTCCACTAAAAAGTAACTGTAGAAGGAGAACTTAAGATCTACAGTCCTTGTACTCCTCATAGCTTCTGATAAAAAATCTTTTGAGAACAGTCTCTTGTTAAAACATCAGCTTTTCTACCTCAAAGCATGCCTGTATCTGTTGGAGATTGTGTATATCTTTGAGAAAAGAAGCTGCCTTTTTTAAATCTCTCCATTTCATCTAAAATGAGGGAGAGGAAAGTACTTTACTCAACTTTATCTCAAGTCTTCTTAGCTATAAAGTTCTGGAATTCACATAGTATAATTTAGCTTATATTATTTTCTTGCTTCATAGATTATAGGTACTATTGCTGCAATAATCTTTTTTATTTACATCTTCAGTGTCAAGAATTTAGCAGATGATATAGAAACAGGTTAGTTTTATTCAGAAAATAATATGTTTTCCTAATGCAGAATATTGGTTTTTTTTTTCCCCTCAACTTCCCCACAGACATGTCATCTTTGCTCCAAGCAGCCATAACAAGTATGCAGGAGAATCATTCCCAGGGATCTATGATGCCATATTTGACATTAAAAACAAAGCTGATCAACATGAAGCCTGGGAAGAAGTTAAGAGGCAGATTTCCATTGCAGCCTTCACTGTACAGGCAGCAGCAGAAACACTGAAAGAAGTAGCATAAATATCAACGACATAATCGTCAACGAAGACTACATATGGCAGTTTGCAGAAGCCTTAAAAATGGAGCTTTTAAAAACACTATACGGATTATTACAAAGAAAACAAAATCAAAAAAATCTTTTTCTTTGCAAATAATATGCCCAAGTGGAACGCATTTAGCAATGTTAACAGGTAATGTACTCCATTTGGAGAGATCAGGCTTTAGATAACTTCTGAACTGAGAGTGAAAAAGTTTCATGTTTTCTCTCAGCTTCATATTTTAAGAATTGCTAACCACTGGATTTATTTTCAGAGCTTTGAATTTTGCTAGCTTATTGTTATAGCACTACTCATTAGGAAACCAGAACTCATATCATGTTTCTGTCAGTTTCTAATTTTGTTGTTGACTTTTTATTATTTACCTTGGACTTGCGTAATTATACTCCAAGATAGCCCTTTCAGCTCTCCTTTTACACAGAGAGTCATGTATGAAGATGGGAAAACTGTCACATACTGTGTGAGGGATGTATAATGATCATTACAAGTTTTGGGCAGCCAGCCCAGAATACTCATCCATGACAGTCTTCTCTTCACATGCTGAGTCTTGCAGCTGTTTGCAAATAAAATTAAGCAAGAAGCCTTCTAGTCACTGGGATAAAAACAAGGCAATACATCTTGTCAGACATATAATCATCTCACGAATCATGTCTTTTGAGATGAAGACCTACTTTTATTCTTTTACCCAAAATGTACCCCTGCTATGCCTTGTCCGTATCAAGGTATTTTTAATATGAAGACAATGAGAGGAAAAGAAAATTCATCATGTCCTTAGTTTGAAAGGATACCAAATTATTACCATCTCAGTAGAGTCTGTGTGTCTGACTTGGGCGTGCAGCTGACTCTTATGACAGTCTGCTCAAAAGACTGCAGTGGAACAGCCGAGATCAGACAGAGAAAACTGAAAAAATCAGATCCCTTTATCTGACACTCTGCCACTAGAGGATTACTAACCTCTTGCACAGCAAATATTTTGTGTAATTTGATCTGCCATTTCAGCTGAGGCCTCCACCATGTCTTAGAAGACCATCCCACAATCTGATGGATTGCAATGTCATCGTAGATTTTTTTTCTTTTCCATAAGACCTCATTTATTCATAAATATTCCTACTCTTCACGTTAAAACCCTTTAGGCAAGTTACTATAATTAAGTCATTATTTTACTTAGCTGTTGATCTTTCTTATAAAATAATCCAGTTTTCTAGATGATGGGAAATGCTCTTGCACCCACAGTTGTTGCTCAGTTATTTTCACATTTTTATGAAAGTGATTGGATAAAACCATGGAGACATGTCTTCCCCCAAATCTAGTTGTGCTGACGGGAGACATTGCTGTCTCTAACTATTTTATCGCTGCTAGCTGCTCCACTGCTCCTTTTGCCAATGGAGAATACACCTCTGAAAAAATTGGTCAGATTAGTTTAGATCATCAGTTAGGCTAACCTAGAGGATTTTGTCTGCAGAAATCAAGGGAATGGTAACAAAAATCCACCATGCAGAGGGGGGCAGCGATAAACAGCTTCTGTTGACCAGGTGGATACAAAAAGAGTATTTTTCTCTCGCTAAGGAGGATGTATCCGAGACTGAAGCACTAAATTCCAAAATTGAGATTTTTCCCTAAATGACCTGTAAACTTCCTCAGCAACTTTTTCTCTCAGCCTAGAAGACGTAGTTTTTTAATCTCTGGCCTAGCTATAGCATTGTTTCATTTAAGTTTATTAAGGGCCCTTTTTGGCAATAGCTGGCAGATAATATACAATGTCAGGGCCCAGGATCTCACAAAATACAGAGGTGGTTACACTCTTAAACTACAGCAACATCCATTTAAAAAAAAAAATCTGCGAGCTGTCCCCTAACCACTGCAGGGAATAGGCTATAGGGACAGAAGTTCTGTCTCTCCTATTGTCTCTGTTCTCCTGTGCACAAAAAATTCAAGGCTAACTGGTCCAGAGAGAGGAAGCACCCCTAAGGCTGGTTGTAACACAATGATTTATGTGATGTTTTGGTAAGGTAGGATGCAAACTGTCTAGTGCTTTCTCCCAGATTTGGATCTGCTTTTTGACCCATCTTTGTTCAGTGCAAACCACAATCTGTAGCAGTTCAATTTTAAAAGAAAATGGACCTTTGCTTAATTTTTTGAGAGAAGATCCTCAGATGGACTCAGTCCGGCTCTTTCCCCAAGCCCTAACCCAGTCATTTATCAAAGGGTTTTGAGGTCAAAGACATTGTACTCCATGCTATTGGTGGGGGTGTTTCCCCACTCACTTGCCAGCACGAAGCTTTTCTGATCTCCATTCTGAGGAGCCTAATACTTGGTGCTGACTTCTCTTGAGACAGCTGCAGTGATTCTTACCCTTAGCTTACCCAGCATCATCTTGGATGTTACTGGCCCCTCTACAGAAAACCACCACAATTTAAAAATTGTTATGACAAACCAGCACTCGTTCTGTTTTTCCTCAATATACTGGGCTGCAACTTGTGCCTGTTCAATGGCTTCTTCAGGAGCTGCTAAGACATCTTTGTGTCTTTCTCTGGGACTTGCTGAGAGAGGGAAAGACAGAGAGCAGGTGGCAATAATGACAACATGATAGGTATTCCATGGTAAACTGTCTGCACTTCTAAGGGTATATCTCAGACTCCTTCGTTTCTCTGAGGAAGGAAGCACAGGTGTCTAGTTCCACAAACCCTAAGTTACACATGGCAGCATGTAGCATTTAGACACATTATGGCTCATTCTGAAGTTCTTGACCAGTTTTTAAATTTAAAATAAAGATGCTTTTTAGTCTTCAAGAACTTCTGTGAAATTCCTGATAAGAACATTCTTCTCCCTAAATCATTTCTTATAGTCAGTCTTCTATGGAGTCTAGATATAGCTGCTGCCGCTTTCAGTTCCTCAAAGACTATTCCAGGCAGAAGTGGCTGGTGTCATTACTGGACAGCAAAGGGCAAAGCCTACATAGCTAGTTTCTGAAGCTATATGATTTGTAGTCAGCTGCCCAAGCCATAAATCAAAATACATGCAAGGATGCATGCGCAACTGTCAATTTCCTATATGTGTCACTAGGATTATGAGTTCTAAATAAAAAGCAAAAAATGAAAGAATAGTTGTGTATGCACTAAGAAATGTCATTTCACATGACTCGTTTACTAGGATGATACAAGGAAGCAAGTGTCACATTTCACATTTATGAACAAAATCAGGCCAACTGATATGTGCTAGCAAATGAAGATGTCTAGTTCCTACCAGAGAAGTGGGGAACAATTGTTAAATAAATAAGTAATATGCATCAAAAGAACTGTGTTAGTATGTTCTTGCAAACTTTGTAGCTGCACTGAGAAACATTTCCAGTCCATTGATTCTTCAAGCTCAAAAAATTGTCTGAACCAGCCACGTGAGCAAGGAGGTATATGCTATGAAGCAGTCTACTAAGGAAAGGCAGACAATGAGAAGCCAGATACAGGAATAACTACTTTTTAAGCATCTGTGGTTTTTGTTAGATCTGCCAGGGTATCTCAGGGGCGTAGCTATTAGCTGACTCAAGCCCTGAGTGTGAAATCTTTCCTATACAAGAAGTCAAGATAAGGTTTGTGTGCTAATTCTCCTTCAGCTAATTGTCCTTTGAAGTAGAACTTCAAACATAAAGTCTTTTTTTTTCATAGACTTCTACAGTTAGTTGAAATTCGCTCTTAATACTGCCAAGTGCTGTTGACCAGATTAGCTGTTTTGGGTCTCAAGCTTGATATTAGTCCATAGGAAGTGCCTAACAAAGACTGTTGAATTCAGTAAGAAACAAAACAAAACAAAACAAACCAGGAACAAAATCCAAAATCAACTAAGTATGTTGAATTTACAGTTTACTAATCATCTAACATGAGCCAGTTATTCACATAACTACAGGTGTTTTCAGCAAGAGATGGCCATTAGCAGAGTTGTTTACTATAATCAACTTTTGGTTCTTTTATTTTCTAAATATGCTGTAATTAATACTTGCAAGAACTAAGATCCTAATTCCAGACAGCTCCTTGCAAACACTCATTTGGCTTTTACAGTTACTGCAGACAAACTCACTGAGTCATTGATTTATGTACAGCAGCAGATTACTTGATTACAAGATGAGCATTAGAAGTATTTAGTAAACAGAGGGAGGAACCTAGCGGGCAGAGTGGCATTGTTGAGAGCATCCTTTCCAATTTGAGCAATTACATTGAAGCATCTGGAGGTGAAATGAAAAAGGAACAGTATTTTTTGAAGTATTTCCTATCATATGATCACAAATTGGATACCGTCAAAATTTTCCAAAGAAGTCCATACAATGACCATCCTATGCACTAAAGGTCTAAATCAAATGAAATGAAAGCATACCCCTATGTGGAAAAGCTGGAAAGTATACTTGTATGAAAAATAATCCTTGCTATCATGAAACCAGCAATGTCAATGTTACTTTGGCTGGAAAGCCTGTTGGCCTGGCAGCATAATTTCAAAATTAAGATGCTTTCCACACAGATCTTACTTCAAGTGTTGGTTTAGCTGAGACAGAGCTGTCACTGGTAGTCAACATCTTTGAGACGGGACCTGTGCTCATCTCTGCTTGTATGAGCAGTTTGAAATGTGCTGCTGGACTACAGACAATACCGTGGTGGAGCAGGGCAGCCAACTCTCCCAGCTGGAGTCAGAGTAAATTGTATACTTTCACTTGATGGACAGCAGCTCCCCAGGGCAGAGGATTGTAATGAACGGAAGAATATCACACAATCATAGGATCATAGGCTTGGAAGAGAACTCAGGAAGTTTCTAGTCCAAACTCCTGCTCAAAGCAGGGTGAGCTCCAAGGTCAGACGAGGCTGCACAGAGTTTTATCAAGTCCCGTCATGAAAATCTCCAAGGATAGGGACCGCATAACCTCTATGCAACATATTCCAGTGCTTCACTGCCCTCATTATGGAAAAGCTTTTTCTTATATCCAGACAGAACCTTGTTTCAGTTTATGACTGTTGTTTCTCATACTCCTGTCATGCACCACTGAAGAGGCTAGCTCTGCCTTCTTGAGAAACTCCTTGTACCTGCTGGAAGATATCATTTGGTTTATGTTCAATGCACAGTCTTTTATTCTGCCTGCCTCACTGGGAACATTCCTGTTGTAGAAGAAAGGGTCAAAGTTTGCAAGGTGAACTTGTCAGCTGCCAGCAATGTAAACTTTATTTTAATTGGAATCTGATAATGGACTCCTGAAGTTCAAGATAACAGAGACTCTAACTCAAAGCATCAAAATACCCTTTTAATCTGGTAGTCACATAGACTGCAGAGGCTGTGAGAGAGTTCTGGGGGACTGTACAACTGGCAGAGGCAGAAGGAATCTACTGATTTGAAACTGCAGTTGGGCATTCCCCTGTTGCCGTTTTTCCTGCAAGAGCTGCCTTTCCCACAAACCAGGGCCCTTTGATCTCTCCAGCCACAAGTTCGACCTTTAGTCAAACAGTAGATCAAGCAGCACAACAGCAGCATATCTTTCTTGCTGCAGATAATAACCTTTGAGGCCCAGTGGCTGAGCAGCTACAACCTACCATTGACAAGCCCTGGCATTTGTTCTGTGTATTATGTATATTTATGTACTATTGCTGGTTTTGCTAATTGGCTGCATAGCATAATTATGCATTCAATAAATGCATGCTAATTTTGCGTTTGGCATGTGTATCTTTGCCATTTTTGGAGCTTTTTGAGTTTACTAGGGATATTTTTTTAATTTTTTTTAACGAAGTAGAATATATGTAGCTATCTGCAAGTTCTGTAGCTTCAGCTGAATCTCACTCTTGTTTTCACTCTCAAAATGTGCAGTAAATGATTGTTTTCTTGCTAGTTTTAAAAGTGACATTAATTTGAAGAAGTACTGTGTGTTCAGGAGTTTGTCTGTGTTTTGGACCTTTTTTCAGTTTGTCACCTGGTCTGAGAAAAGAAATCTTTTTCCCTAATAATTTTTTCACGCTGCTTGTCTTACATATTTTTTGTCACTACTTAGGACTGGTTTTATCTCCCATAAGCCTCAAGTCTTAACTTCAATTAAACTTAGGCTAAAGTTGGTATTTTCATCACTGAATAAAATACCCAACTATTATCAGAGAAGCAGTCTTAGCAGTATCTTGCACTGGTAATACCTTAGCTCTAGCAGGAAAAGCCCCCTGTAAAAGAATAGGGTGACTGATAGACGTGTGTTTGATTCGGTCAGGAAGTGACTCAAAGAGAGATGAGTCTTATGGGATTCTAATTGTCTTAACAGCTCTGAGCTCTCTCCTTGGCTGCTAAGTGAGATGCTCAAGAACAGCTAAGAGTAAGATGAGGTTTAGTTTGGAGCAGCTTCTTCCACCTCCTCACAGATGTGACTTTGCATTCCAGGCATCCTGTACTTCAGATCTCACCATGTCAGGCTCATTTTTCTCTGGCTCCAGTTAGTCTGAGGAGCATTTGTAAGACGTGATACTACAAGTCTGGCTTTGTGATTTAGTGATGTGTAGAGTGGGTTATTTAGGCCATGTCCCAAGACTCAGGAAACAGTGAGCATGCAGGATAGATACTGCGTTCCTTATGCTGCATATCTTGGAACAGGTAGTACCAGCAAAGGGGAGAAAGTAAAGGAGATACAGAAACAAAAAGAGGGGGGACAAGAGAAGAGCAGCAAAACAATGCTAAAGAGAACCCCCACTTCCAGCCCAGGCAATGGAAGCTGGTATAGGAGATGGCTTTATTTCCCCCTCCCTTCTTTTGGAAAACTTAGTTCTAGCTGCTCTCTCCTTACATTCTTTAAGAAGCATCTGGATTGCTGCACCCTGTTCCCCCTGCCAGAAGGGAAGCCAGCTGCATCTATAAACTGTTATCAAGCCAAAACTTCTGTTTTGCCTGGGTGAATGGTATTTATTTAGCCTTTATATGCTGTTTTTCTCATCTTCCTAGGAAGTGTGTAGATGAGATAGCTCAGGGATACTTTTGCAATGTATCAGCAAGCAATTTCAAATATCCGTGCATAAAATAGATATGATCCAAGAGGGACAACAAAAATTCTTGCGTAGCAGTGTCACTCCTTACACTGGACTCCACAGCATACCAAGCTGATTCATAGAATATGATAGAATAGTTTGTGTTGGAAGGGCCCTCCAAAGATCGTCTAGTCCAACTCCCCTGCAATGAGCAGGGACATCTTCCACTAGATCAGGTTGCTCAGAGCCCCGTCCAACCTGACCTTGAATGTTTCCAGGGATGGGACATCTCTCTAGGCAACCTGTGCCAGTGTTTCACCACCTTCATTGTAAAAAATTTCATCTTTATATCTAGTCCAAATCTACCCTCTCTTAGTTTAAAGCCATTACCCCTTGTCCTATTGCAACAGGCCCTGCTAAAAAGTTTGTCCTTGTCTTTCTTATAAGTCCCCTTTAAGTACTGAAAGGCCGCAATAAGGTCTCCCTGGAGTCTTCTCTTCTCCAGGCTGAACAAACCCAACTCTCTCAGCCTGTCCTCATAGCAGAGGTGCTCCAGCCCTCTGATCATCTTCATGGACCTCCTGTGGACTAGCTTCAACAGGTCCATGGAAGAAGCAGTAAGTAATCCCTCATTCAGTTGGGGGAGAAGAATAAATGTTTCAAGAATATAAGGCTAGAATGAACCCCAAATTTCCAATTTAAGAAAGCAGTTTTCAGAATGGGACTTTATTCAACACTGGAGTAGGACTACAACGATTTATGAGAAAGACACCAACTTGCTTTAAAACAGTTGATTCCACAGTTGTTTAGTAATCTGTTCAAGCAATACATATGTGAAGTTCATTACTTTTCTATGTCTGATATAAAGCATGATGGTAACTGGCAAGTGATATCCCTGTCTTTATCTCAACCCATGAGCTTTTTCATCTGATTTCCTGTCCCTGTCCTGTTGTGGAGGGCATGTGATTCAAGGTATAGATTTATACTGTATGTTATACTTGCATTTAAATGGAGCATAGTATATTCCACTGGTGGCCAATCCATGGAATGTAAGAACATGCCACAACTAATAACTAATAGTACTAGGACTGTGTTGTAAGTGGTAGAAGCTTCTTGGTTGCTGCGATTGTTCAACCTCAGCATAGCTGATGCCTGTATCACTTTAAAAAGATGTAGGCATAGAAATAAATACATTTCATACTTTCTCACTGCTGCTATTCTTACCTTCTCCCTCCACTGATGTTATCATCATGTGAGGTCTAATTTAGATAGTAATCTCCAAAAGCCCTTGTCACTTTACTGTCTATTATGTGCCAGTCCTACACCTGTGGTGCTATATAAATGCTAATAATACATCAATATGCTCATTCTTTATAAGTTCTGTAGGTGGAATTCCATCTGGTTTGTATATGTCAAGTGAAATGTTGGTGTGAAAAGTCCTTGCTGTTCAGAATTTGTGATGGCTTTTGAGCAGTTGGGAAATGACAGGAAAAAAATCACAAAACTGGACATGCTCATCATTTGAACAAAGACGTCCAGATGTTTGCTTAGGCAGTGGCTGACTGGTGCAGAATACCCAAGTGGTGTAATTCTCTAATCTCTGAAAAGCTTTAGTCAAGTAATTAGGACATAAACCAGTCTTTTCAGCTGTTTCTGAATATTTTCAGCTCAACCTAGTCTATTTAAGAAAGTTTTGATACTTGGAGCACTGCCATTTCTTTGACAAGATGTATCTACTTTGGACTCTTTTGGGAGTGAGTGGTGAGAATTCAGAGTGTGTCCAGGCTCCCAGAAAAGCTTCCTCCCTTCAGCCAGATGACTGGTCTCAGATGGGCAGGTCCTCAGTTCCAGAAATACCAGGCTTGGCTTCCGCATAGCTGTGCAGGAACTCACCAGCAGGGACTGATGTGCCGGGCCAGGGTAAGTTTGTGCAAAATATGATGATTCTGTGAAAGTATCCTGAGTATTCCCTGGGCTGAAGTTGTATCCTTTCCCATGAGATACCGGTGGATTTGGTTGAATTAGAGTAGGAAAACTTGATCCGAAGAACCTTGTAATCAAAGATGTAAAAAGCTAGAGAATATAGGAAATAATTTTGCAACTTTTCCCAGTTGCAAATTGGATGACATCTGGAAGTGTCTCCATTGGCTAATCTAAATTGTATTCTGAGCTGCTCTAGTATTCATCACTTGCCAAGGATTAATGTAACCATGGATTACAAAGGAGAGCAATTCACAAGTTTTCCCTTCCTCCATTTCACCTCTTGGCCACTTCCACTGGAACAAACACTGATTGTGATTAAGCCTAAAACAGAAAGTCCTGGTAATTAATAGAAAACAGCCCTTATGCATTGCTTGGTGCGCAGTCTAGATGCATATTTTTTGCAGAGATACACGTGCAGCTACACACAAACTGCCTTGTGGGGTGAGACTAAGAAATGGAAGCATTTTATTGCATTTAGAAAATCATATCATCATCATCCAGGGATTAAGGCTGGTTAGGCAGGAGGAGAGCTGAGAATCACAGAAGCCGGGGCAGCCCTGGGGCTGAGGGCGGGAAGAGGAGGAGAGGGAGGAGGAGGAGGAGGAAGAAGGCAGCTGCTTGCCTGCCCTCCTTTCAGCCTGCAGAGCTGCTGACCACCGGTGCCAGTATGGCCAGGAGCAAGGCCACCCTCTGCGCATGGCTAGGCTGCCCTGGGCTGCTGGGCTGCTTCTTGCTGGGCTTTCTTGCAGGTGAGTACAGAGACAGCAGGGCTCAGCCCGCAGCCTTTGCCCTCTACAGATACCTATGTGCCACTCCTGTTGTGATTAACTCCCCATCAGGGAGATTTTACTGCTTTTTAGGGGTGTTATAAAATACTCGTCCCACTGTTGTTCTAAGACGTTGTTCTCTCTAGCAGTTTTGGTCTTTAGGGAGTGAGGAATGTAACGGCTGTATGCTTCCGCCCCAGATGAGCCCTGGTGAATTGACAGCTTCCCGTAATGGGTAGTCAGACGTTCAAAGAGGGAAGATTTATAGGAGAGTTTGAGACTTCTGTGATTGCAAACCCTCCAGGATTATTTTTTTGTTGTTTGTATTTCCTGATTTTTACTGAAGATGTGTTTAAATGCTCCTATTCAATTGCTATTTTAGAAATTAAAGGGGAGAATGTAGAGGAGGAGGAGGAGTTTTGACTGACAGCCAAGAGTGGAGTTGCTGAATTTTCCATCATGTACAATGAACTTCACTAGAACATTAGAGTCTTTTCTGCATTACTTGCAGCATTTGATTTTAAGTCTGAAATGCATGTCTTTGCCTGTCCTTTTTAAAGTTGTATTTAGCCCACCCCTAAAGCTAAAGCATGAAAGGAAGATTCATGAGAGCTATTAAATATAAAACCCATTAATTTGATTTAGGGGAGCCCTGAGCTGCAAATTTCTGATGCTTGTGCTATTGTTATACATTTCCCTGAACATCATGTTTTGGCCATGTTCCAAAACAGGATACTGGGCAAGATGGACCTTTGATCCGATCCAGTCTCACTGTTATGTTCAGAGTGTTACTACAATTGCATTTAAGTCTAACAGATCATATATATTGTGCATGTGGCAGCACATATATTTGGCTTTATTGTTACAGTTTTCCCAGTTTGGGATTTTTCTAGCTAGAATAGTAAAAGGATTTGTGAGTTTTTTTAAGACAAATTCATGTAATTGATATACTCTCTCATTTTAAATTTATGGCAACTTAAAAATCTTTAACTTTTTGAAACTGACTAGGGTCACAGTTAACTTTATTGTTTTAATTATTAAATAGACTAGCCTCACCTTTCCTCAAATCTGTAACTATTATAATGATGGCAGGGTGGCTGTTGAGTCTTAGATCTTCACTTTAAATACGCTTATGCACATATTTTTAAATATATGTATAAATTAAATAACGGAATTTCATCATGAGTATCAGGAGTTCAATCCTCCCACTGCAAACAGTTAATTGAGGATTTAAACTATAGTTTAAAATTAATGAGAGATGGATCTGCCTTAAAAAGGGGACTGTATTTACCCGAGATTTAGGGTGTGCTCTCTTAAATATGTCCCTTTTTTGGCAATTCAGTGAATGAAGTATATTTAACTTTTCTGCTTCACTTGTATGTTTGAGCCAGCAAACACTGATAGAGGGTGCTCTAAGCCCTATTCATTCTCATGATTTTAGTGAGACTGTTCACTACATGAGGTTGCACGTGGGCTCAAATATGTGAGAACTGGGGTTCTTGCTAAGCAGGAAGCTTTTCAAATATGTTTCAGGATGGTTTACAAAACCGACGGAGAAAACACCCAATTCTTCAGATGTCTATCAAAATGTGAGACAGAAACTTGTGGCTGAAATGAAAGCAGAAAACATCAAGCAATTCCTTCGGTAAGCCTGGCGCATCTTGGTTTTTGAATTATTTTATCAGTCATGAAAGCCAGAAAGTGATAACAGCAGCTCCAAGGAACAGCCTCTGAAAGCAGAGCTGTTTAGATGCTTGGAAGTATTTGGTTTGTATTGAATATCTAGGGGAAGGAGAAGGGAGAGACTCACAATCCTTCTGTCTCCTCCTCCCTATTTTTGAAGTTACATTTTTGGAGTTGTTGCACTGTTAAGTGTGCTTCCCTCAAGATGCATTACCGCCAGTGCTTATCATGATTTTTTATTATGATTTTCCGTAGTCTGGATTTAATGCAGTGTGTCTGTTTTTTCCTCATACGTGTCTGAAACTCTAACATCAGATAACTTTGCTTTGTCTCAGACTGAGATAATTTTACTGTATTTGGGATACAGTGATTGCTATTAATTACATTTGATTGATAATCTGTCCCGTGTCTGCTTAGACTTTCAGTTTGAGTGGCTAATAACCCAATTAGTCTAAGCAGAAAATGAATACATTCAAAATGCTACAAATTTTGCATGGCCCTGAGTTGCATGTATAGTTACAACTGATAATTCCTTTAGCAGGGCCAGACTGGATAATGTCCTGTTAATTGGCTGCTTGAGATCCCATTATACCCTGTCTTCTGTTTCAGAAGGTGAAGGTCCCTGTCCAAGCACAATGTGTCTGTGTGGTTGGTCAAGTCTTGCATGATGCAGTTGTTATTAAATATACTTTTTTGCATCCTAGTGCATCCATGCAGTTCTTTCAAAACATCTAAAATGCTAGGGACATAGAAATACCCTCTTGTTTTGCTGTGTATTTCTCTGGAAATGCAAAAAAGGTCATTCTTGTGCATATTTATATCTTCTACAGAGGAACAAATTAATTCATATAAAAAGTAAACAAATATAACCCGTGGTTAGTAACGTGTTGATATTCAGCATGTAAATCAGCAGCTGCATCATAAGCATCAAAGGATTGCTGACAAATTTGATTTCTGTACATTTATTCTTAAACCAAAAGGTTTCATCTCTAGCATCAATTAGCTTTTTAAGTCTATAGGCCTTATCTTATTTTGCATTTGTTGCTCTCAGTAGATTGGAAAGTTTCTGAATATTATGTTTGAGTGAGAGTTGAGGCAACATAGAGATTGATGACAGCATGAAACAGCACTACAATTATGCTAAAGTTTCTTGGCCATAGGGTATTAATGGTGTCTGGTTTGTCTACCGGCTTTGATGATGGGCCAAATGCTTCATACTGGGTTCTTTTTTCCCCTAAATTCAAATAAAAAGCAAAAACTGCAGAAAAAATATACTAATACACTATCCAAAAATTTTGTTAGAAGCATAAAAAAATGTGATCTTAAGAATTTTTGATCCCTGTTCTTAGTTATTCAGACTACTAAATCTGTTTTTATCAAGTGGGGAAAACAAAATTTGAGTCTCAGAAAATGCAGACACCTTGACCTTAGCGTTGAATCATAGCTCTGGAAAGGATGAAATTGTTTGAAAGTGAAAAATTGAAAAAAGGCATCGTGTTGTTCAGTCTTTTTTTCCTGATGGCATATGTGGTATTTAAACTAGAGTACTTAAGGAATTAAAAGGTACATAAAATACTCTAGAGAATTAAAATGCAAGAAAAAGGCCACAAGCTTTGGCAAAGGTTGCTTCTGAACCTCGGTGCATACCCACACAGTTTAAAGAGAGAGAAAGATAACAGCAGAGGGCAGAAGGTTATGGTCTACATAGAGAACCTAGATGTATTCAAATCTAGGGGACCAGGTGGGGTTCACGTAAAAGACCTGAATGTTATGGCTGCAAGGCTGCTGTCTGTGAGAAGTTCTGGTGATTGAAGGAGGGCCCTGGTGGCTGAAAAAGGGTGATGTTGTGCCCATCTTTAAGTAAAGCAAGAAGGACAATCTGGGGACACTGTTGGCAGGTCAGCTTTGCTTCAGTCCCTGGAAGGATGACCAGACATCCTTCCAGAATCTGTTTCCAAACACATGAAGGACACAAAGATAGTTAGGAACAGTCAGCATTTTTTTACTATGTGTTTATATGAACATTCTGATCAGCATGATTGTCTTCTGTAAGGAAATGAGTGGCTGTGTGTATCACTGGAAATGTTAGAGTGGCTGAAACATCCTTGACTTTAGCAAGGCTTTGGACATCGTCTCCCACAGCATTCTCATTTTGAAACTGAAGAAGTCCATACTGAAGAACAAGTTGTTACATGGGTTGAAAATAGTCTGAACTGACAATTTGAAGTGGTACTAATCATGGTACTTGGTACCATTAATTAATGGTAATTAATGGTATTTGACATCTGTGGGGCAGCCATTAACAAGTAGCCTGTTGGGAATTGGAAGCTGATGCTTAGTACCCGGCTGACTGATCATCATTCACCATAACTCATTTGTTCAGTGGGCTAAACAAATTGTAGGCAGATTTCTGTAGGGTAGTCCAGAGGGGCTGGATATTGTTTCTGACTATTTATCACCATTATGTGTTATATCTGATCTGGATGCAAATGTTGTTTAGAAGCTTTTATTATCCAGGCTTTTGATTAAGAAAAAAAGAGCAAATCTGTGCAGATAATTTGACATAATGATTTTCAAGTTAAACTTATTAGTGAATGTTATGCCAACAATGTACAAACCCATCATCAGATATCAGAATTATGTGGAGGGCTCCTTTCTGAATGTATAGCTTTTCTGTATCTATTTCTGCTCCCTTCATACTGTTCATATTCTGTTGCTGAATGTCTTTGTCACTGATTTTCATTGCTTGTGTATAAATGTGGCTATTTCTGTTATGCAAAGAGAAAGGTTCATCTGACTTATCTTAAGGCCTCAGGGAAGATCCTCTGCTCTGACTACATTTTGTGCTTATGCTGATGCAGAGTCTGATAAACAATCATGTTATACAGCTCAGACTTTAACTATAAGACCTTACTTTCCATGTGTGTGGCTTGAAGATAAGCTTTATACCCACTGATCCAAGTTCAGTATTGTGCTCCTGTGCATTTGCTGCTTACTAGTGATTTTCTGTTTTATTTTAGTTCGTTTACCAAGTTGCCTCACCTCGCAGGAACTGAACAGAATCTTCTTCTTGCCAAAGAAATTCAAGGCCAGTGGAAGGAATTTGGACTGGATTCAGCAGAACTTGTTCATTATGATGTGCTTCTTTCATACCCAAATGAAACACAGCCAAACTACATTTCAGTAATTGATGATCAAGGGAATGAGGTGACCTTTTTAACGATTAAACTATATTTTCTTTAAAGAAACGGTGTCTTCCTCTGTTTTCCCAGCCACTCATCCCAGCATGTTCTTTGTAACATGATGAAAAATCCAGTGCAAAGGGAACTCGTATTTAGAAATGGTTTTCCAGCCTGTGCAGCAGGGCAGCAGAGTGCTGCTGAAATCTGGCTGAAACCTCAGTGCCTCATACAGCAGAGAGCAGATGTGTGGAGAGGCTGCAATTAACACCAATAGATCATAAGGTGTAAGAACACCATACTGGTTCAGTTTAAGGATACATCTAGGTCAATATCCTGTTTCCATAAAGAGCCTTAAGTGGATGCACAGGTAAGTTTATGAACAAATAAATGTATTTAAGGCATGCAATTCTTCCAGTGTCTAGCTGTTTTCAGTTCAGGGGGTCTCTGAATTGGTGCAATTAGTCTCTTTAAGAATTCTCATTAGACCTCTTTTCCAAGTTAGTGACCCTCGTTAGATCTCTCTTCCAAGTACCTACCCAAACTCTGCTTGAACATCTGTACAATTTTTGCTTCCACAACATGCTGAGAGGTAAGGAGTGCCACACAGATACTGTCCATTGTGTGAAGTACTGCCTTGTTTCATTGGCTCTGAACCTGGTCCTTTTGGCTTCCTGTGGTGTCTCCTAAGTTAGTGTTGGAAGAAATAATGAACAGTCATTCTATAGTCACCTTCTCCATTTTTTACACCCAGGGGAATAAAAAAAGTAGATGTAAAATCTGACACAGAGCCTGAGCAAGGAAAGGAGATGGGACCGCTGGAGAAGCATCATAGCACATAGGTAGGGATGAAGAGCCCTGGTAGAAGCTAAAGAATATGTGCTTGGGGATGACGTGAGCTTAGGGGTGAAAGGATGGAGAAATTCTTCCAGAAAGTCCCTAACACAGTCTCTCAGTTATAATCTTACAAGGTGAGAAAGAGTAGACGTGAACCTTGAGGCAACATGAGTGTTACAATAGATAGTGATGAAAGGCAGCACGTTTAACTGGAGTGAACTAGCAAAGAGGTGAAGAAAGGAGTAATAATGCAAGTGAGTAATCACAAAAAATACCTGTGATGGCATGGATGAACTAGATGACTTTTTATTATCACCACCTCTTGGCAATTTTCAGCTACTTCTTTGCTTAGGTTCAGGCAGTGACTGGTGAGCACCTTCTGACAAGTGATCTCTGTATTCATAAAAAATTCAGCTATGTATCCCTAGCGGTTTTTTTGTTTGAACTTATGCGTGCTAGTTAGAACTGTATTTTTTGTTAACAGTCTATGAAAACTAGCATATCATTTGCCATAACCAAGCTTAGTGTACAAACTTGTGCCTGGAGGTAGAGTGTTTGACCAAAAACTTCTGTTATTTATTGATAGATTTTCAACACATCATTGTTTGAACCACCTCCACAGCGGTATGAAAATGTTACTGATATACTGCCACCATATAATGCTTTTTCGGCACAAGGAGTGCCAGAGGTAAGAAAAAAAATTATGTAAGAGTGTTACTAGCTGAAGTCATATATTGTGAAACACTTGCTGGGATAAATTGCTCCAACTTCTCAAAAGATTTCTTGTAATAGTTTTAATTAACCATTAGTGTAAGAGAACATGTAAGGATAGCTAGGTCACACATTGTGTGAAGGTTAGAAGTCTCCTATTAGAAAAAAAGCTTTCTCAAACTGCTAGAAATCTGAATCACATAACAAGTGAAAAGCTTTTATCTTTATGGAAAACGTTGGATACATTTCAGATTACTCCACATTACTCAATCATATGGAGAGGACTTGCTTCAGTCATAACTACAAATAGCAATATGTAAATCAATTTGGAAGACATTTTGGATTAACTGAATGTCTTTAAAGGCTACAAAAGTCCCTCACTTAATCTGATAATTCATCATGGAGGAAGAAGTCAGGGACAACTTTGCATTGCATAGGTGAAGTTTGTCAGGTTAGCAAAGTACGTTGGTTTCAGTTCCAATCTCAGTTTATAGGGTTACTGTTAAGTGAAGGGTAATACAGAAAACTCAGCAGTTTGAGCCAAGGCATCCTATAGAATATTATGGAAATCTATTGCTATTGTTTTTATGGGCACTGGTTCTCATTTGTAGAAATGCAAAAAAAAAAAAATCATACATAGCGAATAAAACTGTGTATTACCAAAAATAAATATTTTGTTTGTTGAATGACCAGTTGCCATGAAACTGCTTTTCTTTTCTGTGCAGGCAGATCTGGTATATGTGAATTATGGCCGCACCGAAGATTTTTTTAAGCTGGAGCGTGAAATGGGAATTAACTGTACAGGAAAGATTGTCATCGCCAGATATGGGAAGATCTTCAGAGGAAACAAAGTAAGGGTCGTGTTTTATTTTTTCCTCTGTGGGTCAGACACTGCTCATAGTTAATGTGGGCTGTAAGTTGGAACATATGAGCAGAAGGAAGCCTGCAATGTGTCCATTGTGATTGCATTCTAAGAATAACTTCCAAAACAATAAAAACAGATGAACGTATTAGTCTCCTGAGACTGAGATGACTGCAAACTCCTTAGGCAGTTTTTGCAAGAGGTTAGTTTAGGGAACTGAGGATTTTGTAGAGCCAAGACTTTCAATACTTTTCATCCATTTAGAAGAATTAAGTATTTGACAAGGAGTCTGATGCACAGGGATTGAATAACTAACTCTTCTGACTTTGAACAACAACTCTGACAAAACTGGTAATAGTGCGACAGTGGGGATAGTGGTCAGTTTTTGTGCCTCAGTTTTATGTCCTGTGCTTTATTTTATAGCCTTGAGCTATGACTAAATGTGTGACACAAATAATGAACATACTGTGTTTCACTGTGGTTTGTTCTTCTGCTGAGTCTGTGGTCGTTTTCACTCCTCCACATATACAGCTTCTAAAGCTCTGTCCCCATGGAAGTAAATTGCAACATTCAGATTTATTAATGCATTAAAAAAGAAAAAAAGGCATATCTTAAAAGCAAATAATTTCACAGGTTAAAAATGCCATATTAGCAGGAGCCCAAGGGATCATACTTTATTCAGATCCTGCTGACTACTGTGCCCCAGGAGTAGATGCTTATCCAGATGGCTGGAACCTTCCAGGTGGAGGAGTCCAGCGTGGGAATGTGTTAAATCTGAATGGAGCTGGGGACCCTCTAACACCAGGTTATCCTGCAAAAGGTGAGTGAAAGATCTGTACCCTGGGCCATCAAGTGCTTTATAAACTGGTGCTGAAAGTTATCGTGGCACTAGAAATAAATCTCTCTTCAGTACAGATGCAAAGAAAAAAGCTGCTTAAAATTATTGTTAGCAGTAGTTAATTTTCCTGTTGCAGACTAAGTTCTACCTGTACGTCATTTCAACTGATTGCTCTTGAGCCTCAGTTTTATGTCCTGTCAGGGAAATTTTTTAGGAAAATGTCTTTGTATGATCCCAGCCTTCTAACTCTTAGAAAAGAAGGACACGTAGGTTTACAGACTGTGAAGCGGTAGAAAATGTCTGAGAATATAGCCATTTTAAAATATCTGTGTTTCTCAAGAGGGCCAGTTTAAACTAGATTATAGTCTACCATCAAAAAGGAGTAATAGTTTTGCTTGGAGGTATGTTTCTTTGCTGATCCTAAATTGCAAGCAGAAAAACAATTTAAAATCCTCTTTACAGGGACTAAAATTTCTGTATTAAAAATAACAGTAGTCTGGAGTCCTTTGAAACTTGGCACCGTGTGTTTTTTTTGTCCCTGTAGGCATCCTGAATTCAGTCTGAACTAAGGTGCCTACCAGTCCTGTCTGCCAATGGGATGGGAACACAGGGGTGCTTCTGGAAAGCTCACTGGCTTGTGTGACCATTGTTGGGAATATAAGAAAACACCATACTGAAAAAAACGATAAATTGTGTGTGCCTGAGAGACATTGACTCTCAGAGAGACATTGACTGTCTTCGACATAGGTAGATGCATCTGTGGATGTCCTCTGCAGCTTGTAAACAGGCTGCACAGGGGCTGTCTTCACCTCACACACTGGCTTGCTTGTCCCACAGTCAGCTTTGAGGAGATGTAATAATATGGATGGACAGCAAATCTAACCTTGCATCAAACGTGGGGACTTGCCTTACACAGATGTGCAGATGCACTATTGGGTTTGTTACTCTGTCATTGCATTTTGGTTTCCTAGAAGCAATATCTATGAAATGATGTAAGAATTAAAAAATTGATGCATGCTTGTGGCTGCTGTGTGGCTGCACTGTTCAAAAGTCCAGTTTGGTGGAAGTTGCTAAGAACACTATAAACTTGACATTCTGTTCTGGTTTCTCAGAGTACGCTTTCAGGTATAAAGTTAATGAAGGTGTAGGGATTCCCAAAATCCCAGTTCATCCCATTGGATATCATGATGCAGAAGTATTACTACGGTGAGTATACGTCAGTCCTCTTCACCTGAAGTCAGCATTCACAAATGTGCAGCAAAATTTTTTATACTAAGATGGTAAAATTATATTTATGGTTCTTTCGTAGTAGTGTGTACTTCAGAAAATGTGGAAAATTCAAAGCAATCTGTTTCTGGCATAATGTTTTTAAGAATTTTGTAAACCCATGTTGTTTTAGGTGCAGTAACCATTAAGGGAATTTAAGGTTTTAGCCTACTGGTCAACTACATTTGTCTTGTTTTTCACTTAACAGTACAATGGGAGGACCCGCAGCTCCAGACAGCAGCTGGAAGGGAAGTCTCAATGTGTCTTACAACATAGGGCCAGGATTTGCAGACTACTCTTCTTCAAGGTCTGTTTTAACACTTGCCTATTTATAAAAGATTGCAAAAAAAAATCTTATCAAGAAAAATACTGTGAAACAGTACATCTAGAGATATTTTGGAGAATTTTACTTCCTTCTGAGCGGGAAACACTTGGTGATGACTTGATTCGAAAATAAATTACCAAAACTATGGTTCTATTCAGTGTCCCCACTGGCAATGGACAGACAGATTCAGAGTGTATAGGTCCAGCCCTGTCATTCCAGCTTTAATCCTTACTTTAAGGTTCAGACATTGTTTCACTGGTCCTTTTAAAAATCGCTATATAGCACGAAGTAGACATTTTATTAATACTGTTGAATTAACACTAAAATTCCTCCTCACGTCAAGCTTTGGTCTTTTCTTTCCTGTTTCTGATGACCAAGGGGACAATAAGACAGCCAGCCTGTAGCAGTCAAACAGGGGAGGACTGATAATTCAGTAGTTCTCTTCTACGCATGTTTCATTTGTCCACTGGAAGCCTCACGGGGTTTCTGTGCACTTAGAGCGGTGGCAATGATCTGGGAGTCCATCAACTGTTCCTGAAGCTGGTAGGCCTCGTGGCTGAAAGCCCTGAACAGTAGCAGGAAGAGCCCAAAGCACATATATCTTACTATTTTCTTTGTAAGGAACTGGTCTTTGACCAGTTGAATTAGCAATACCGTGTTGGGGGTTCGTATTTTTCAGGTCTAACAGAGAAATGCAACTGTCCAGGTCTCCAGCACTAACAGAGTCGCTCTCTAGCAGACCAAGCCACATAACAATTGCACTTGGCGATCAGGGATTTGACTGGCTGTCAGGGACTGTCGTTGCGTTCTTCCTTGTTTGCAACTGATAAGCTGCAACAAATAAAGCTAAAGATCACTTTTCTATCACTTTTTCACATAAAAATATTTTCAGTTTACATGAGGTATTATTCTATGAGGACTGGTAGCAGACCACAATGAACAGTGTCTAAAAATGGTGTATCATTATCACTGCCCCACCTCCTGCAAAACAAGAGTCCATCTGAATATATAATTTTATAAAGACTTCATTGATCATTATTCTTTTCTGCTCTAACACTAGGTGAAAATGAATAAAGTAGGAATAAATGAATAAGAAAGTGTATTTGACATAATTAAGGAGCTGTTTGGAATGTCTTGAAGAGCAACAGTGAGAAAAGAAACAATATCATTCATCCACAAAACATATACATGCGAAATATTTTTGAATACACTTTTGAACATCTTCCTACTTGATAGGGTAGCAGTTTTTGTAAATACGGGCTAATCCTACATATAATTCTTTCTCAGAATAGCTCCATATAAAAATGAACCTTTTGAGTCCGGATAGAAAGTCACGTGCACATGGAAAGTGTGCAAGTATATGCGTGCTCAAGGCACTGGTGTCAGTTATTTTCTGGGCAAAGATCCAGTAGCTGTCCTGAAGTCATTTTCGATTTTGACAGCTATGCAGATTTGCTGCTGAAAAGATAACTTCAAATGTGAAACTCTCAGTGTTTTGCCAGACACAAAAAAAGCATTCCTTGATGGTTTGTTTCTTCTACAGGTTAAGAGGGGCTGAATACTACATTATTTTTAGCTCTCCTAATACCTGAATTTCCTTCCTTTTTTTTAACATTTTACAAGTGGATTTTACTGGGAGGGGAGAAATAGAGGATTGACAAATCTTGATCACTTAGATCTGCTGTCATAAATAGAGGTTTCAGTTTATTCCTGGATTAATATTTCTAAGGACCCTCTCTCCAAGTTCTATCTTATTACATGGAATTGTGCTAAGAAACCAAAGTGTATTCTTTATAAAAATACGTATATGCACAATTATCATTTTGGTCAAAATTCACTGCTGTATACGCTTTTCAGTTTACTCCTCTACCACACAGTTATCCGATTGACTCCCATAAATAACAGTTCAATAAACTCTGTAAATGTTTGATGATTTATAGATTGGCCCACTTCATGGGGTTGTTGTTTCTAAGGCATCTTTCTGTCAGCAGGTTAACCTGAAATGGAAAAGGGGACATTGATACAGCATGACAGGCTAGATAAGTGCTGAACACACAAAGCAGAAGAGAAGCACGAACTTCTGGCTTACAAACTATTACACAGACTTTTTATTGCCTTCTCAGTCAGAGATGGTAACTCCATACTGCTTTTCATTTCAGAAAAGTCAGAATGCATGTTCATACAAACAATAAAATAACACGAATTTACAATGTCATTGGCATCCTCAGGGGAGCTGTGGAACCAGGTAAGCATCAGGTGCTTGAGGATTTTAATTCCTTCTTTATTTTGTGTTTGGTGAAATTGTTCTCATGTTGCAAGAAACTTCAAGTTTTTTAGATAGCGAGGTAATATGAAATCTGAGAAACCTTTAATAGTTGTCCTGTCCCTCCCAATGCACTGTTTTTCATTGGCATTCCCAAGAATATATTTAAATGGGAATGCTGGAATGATAGATGTCAGGGAATTTTTTTGTAACACCAGTCATTTTACAGTAGGTTTCCCCTTATATCGTTCATACATTTTGCCTTTGCAAAAATTAACACAATGCAAAGTATGGAAAACTAGTGATGATTTGGGACCTCAACAATATCAACTATTGTTGATACTTAGTAGCAGGCCATATACATGAAAGACTTTTTAGTGGAAAAATATATATAAAATTTTTATTGTCTTCAATTATATACTTCAGTAGAGTAAGTGAATGATTGCAGATTATCTTAAAAAGTAAATTTGTAGCACTGGTATTAAGCTTCATATTTTGTTTGAAATAAGTAGAGATGCAATCAAAGGAAATACAGGCAACCTAAATGCATTTTTAATTAAGACTTGATATTGTGTATTTGTTTCCAGACAGATATATTATTTTAGGAGGTCATAGAGACTCTTGGGTATTTGGTGGGATTGATCCAACTACGGGTGCAGCTGTTCTGCAGGAGGTTGTACGGAGTTTTGGTAAAATGAAGATGGAAGGTAACTTACTTATTACAGACATAAAAGATGGATATGGAAAACAGCAGCTTTGAGGAACTGTGTTGAGTGTTCCCATAAGCAGTTGTGCTGATTTAACTTTTCACCTCTACAGAAAGTTGTATTTCTCATTATGAAAGATGCAAATTCATTCAAGAGGTTCCTATGTAGCATTGCATCTTAGTTGGCTGAATTTATTCCCTCACATCTCTCATCAGTGTAATAGTACCCTCTTAGTTGTGTGGAATGAAAAAAAATGCATTAAGAAGAAATGTCTCTGCAATAATGTGTTCTTTTAAGGAGTTTAGAGAGGATTTTTTTTACTGCTATATCGAGTAGGTGCTATTTTTTTAAAGTTATTTCAATTAACTGTGGTGATATTTCACTAGACTTTCTAACTTTAAGTTGAATTTTCAAATTTAACTATGTGATTGCAGGTTGGAGACCTAAACGAACTATTATTTTTGCTAGCTGGGATGCAGAAGAATTTGGATTGCTGGGTTCCACAGAATGGGCTGAGGTAAATAAAAAATAGTGTAAAGAAAGCAAAACGTGAAAGTCTGTTGCAGGCAGCTGCAGTACCCCTTGGCATCTATTCCTCGACTGCAGTCAATAGCTCCAAGGTAAAACTGGAGCACAACAGACTCCTTCAGGTGCTGTGAGGCCCTCGTATATTTATACAAATTATGTACCTAACTTCTTACAACATAAGTGCACTAACTCTTCTAAGATTTAAAAATCTGCTTTGATTCAAAGCTAATGTCCCTTAGTGGAAATCTATCCCTTCATTTAACAGAATGATAGCATTTTATATAATCTAAATTGGTTTATTTTCTAGCTTTCTATTTGAGAAATTCCTTAGTTTCTGTAAACTAAAGTCCAGATCATATACCTGTGATCCATAAGCGCACCAAGCCCTTTGTGTGGAAATTAATCCTTCTGGGTGAATTAAAGGGTAGGTATTCTATGAGTGATTAGTTTCAAATTCCTGTGAAATTTCCAGTATCGTAGAGTCTCAAGAGTGGGACAATCGATTAATTCTGTAGTGAGATCTCTGACTATATTCCTGCCTGATAGAAGGATGTTGAGAAATTCAGAAGTGGTGTTCTGAATGTTTTTCTGTTCCTTTCCCTGTTGGGCATGGTCAGTTCTTAACCCTCTAAGTGGATTTTTTCAGCCCCGCTAAGAAATACAGGTCTTACCAGAGTTTTCATTGCTTTGTAAAATCCAAATTAGAAAATTATCTGATGAAATACATTTCTGCTGGATTATGTCAATTTATTAGTACTGAATGCTTTAGCAGAAATGTGTTGTCTTGTTCTTCTGTTAGAATTGTATTTACAAGGTTATATTTAGATATGTGGATAGAGCTTTCAAAATCTATAAAATAAAATATTTTCATCTCTTTTTTTTTTTAGTTTATTGGCATGTGTTACAGTAAACCAAAAAATTACATAGCAAAATGACATGTTTCAGAGGAGCGAACAAAACCAGAAACATGCTCCCAAACACTGAAGGGATTCCATCATTCTTCTGCTAATAAAGCTGAGATTTCTGTTCCTTTGGATTTGCACTAATTCTTTCTCCCATAAACTGTTTGGCTTCCAGCTGCAGTAGACTCTCTTCATCTTACTGTTCGTTTATGGGACGTTAGATGAAGAAAGCATAATTTCAATTATCTTTTAAATCATTTACTGAGAGATTTTAAAGAGTTGGCAATTGAGTTTCATCCCACCTGAACTCCACTGGTAACAAAAGTATACTGTATATAAAAATTTATTTGTGATTTCTTTGTCTGTGTATATGTGCACATATGTAGATGCTGTCAAGAAAAAACACACAATTGTTTTAACTATGAGGAATATGAAACAATGGTACTTAAAAGATCAATTTCTCTTGAGCAAGTAATGAATAAATTAGGAGTTCTTTGTATGTTTGGGTTGTTCACATATTGCTACTGCTGTTTTGTAACGTTTTTTGTTTAATAATTTAATATCTAGTAATCTATCATCCCTTATTTCATGAAACAGCAGCTGTACGAGATTAGAAAGCCATAAGCAGAATTCATATTTGAACCTCAATGTTTTTATATTATTGTTTTCTTGCTTTATCTTGGTGGTGTGCATTCCTACTCTTTGACACCTAAATTAGATTCTGTTTCTCTAGGGACATTCCTCACAGCTTACATTCATGTTTTCTGCAGCTGCCGCATCTGTCATCTACTAAATCTTGAGGAAAATTAACCCATGATATTCAGCAACTGTGGCAACATCCTTTTGTTACATAGGCAGTCTCCATTCCTCATAAATGAAGGAATTTCTTTATGTTGCAAATACGCTTTTGCACATATGCAAGGCTTCATGTATGCATATACAGGCTTGCTCCCTCCTTTCATATTGTTTTTCAGAATCTCCTTTATTGTTTGTTTTGAAGATATCAATTTATTTATGAAGTTATCAATTACCAATCCAATTTTTAGTTCACATGACTTACAAATGATTAGTTGGGTTATAAATTGAATGAATCAAATAACAATTACTAAGCTAATTAGAATATCTATCACAAAGCCAAGACTTAGTAAAATACCACTTACTGATTAGAATATCAATTTCAAACATAATTACCAGTTTCCAAAAAATTAAACACGTGTGTGCATATATTTAGCATGAAAGCAATGCTTGGTTGACTCAAAACAGTCAGTCAAATTCATTTGAATGGGAAATGTCAGTGCTTTGACTCATCCCTTTTTGAAATGAAAGAGTGTAGAAATGACAGCAATACTCGGTTTATCACTGTTAAAATTGAGTTCAGTGCTGAGAGCTCACATGAATAACTAGGGATTGCAAGCATGGAGGAATTCTGGCTGACCTCACAGTCACGTGTTGCATGTTGAAAAAGCTCTGCAAGTGCAGGGTTAAAATACATGTATAACCTTAATTTACCCTGTAACAATGCCCTTCCGTACTTTTCCTGTTCCATCTTGCTCCTGTGTGATGAAGCAGGCAGCACCTACATTTTGTGGACAGCACAACAAATTTTCCACAACAAATTAAGTCCCGGAAAGCAGGAGTGAATTTCACATGCCCAGATCATTGACCCGTCCTCAAACATTAATATAATTAGTAAGGTACATAGTGCGACTTATCCTAACTGAGTTCTTAAAGGTAATGCTGTAAAAAACAGTGCACTTAACATACTCTTGACTAAATGTCACTAATTGAGAGTAATACTTACACTTTTACAATCCCAGGAAAATGCCAGAGTCCTCCAGGAACGGGCAGTTGCTTACGTCAACACAGATTCTTCTATAGAAGGTGTGTCTTTTAATTTTAAACTCACTTTACTTCACAGATGTCAATTTTAATAGTTCACTGTGTACTATTTATTGCATCCAGAGCTGGCAAACATAAGATAGATAACGTGATGTTCAGAATAAGTGTAGCAAATACAGAATTAAGTGGAGAGAGAGAACAATTTAAATTCTCGTTTGCTTTCTTGTTGTAAATAGCACCATCCGTGAGCTGCAGCCCACATGTCTGGGGTCCAGAATGTCTCCTCTGGAGGAGTTTAGTATTTTGTGCTAATGAACGGAGCGGTCTGATTGTTAAACTCTCTCTTAACTGCATTAGCTTTAATTTACAGTTACAGTTTTAATATATTACAGACTGCTGCTTGTTCTGTTTGCAGCTCCAGCTCCTTTCCCTGTGGAATTACAATATTTTGGGACACTAATTTATTATGGTCTTAAGACAATTTGTGTCGAGACCTTAGGCTTACATTTTGTGGGTGTGGGACCCATTTTTGTGCTTTGGGCCAGTTTGATCACGTTTGTTCATTGCTATGAACAGGGCAAATATGCAGGGAGTTACATATGTATTATGGCAGGGCTCTTTTAGAAAAATAAGTGCTGAACAGTGTTTCACAAGAAAACTGATCCACCATTATCCAATTTACTATGCCCTTCAGATTCTGAGAAGAATCTGTCATACAGGAATGCTGCTTAGAAACTGGACTTTGAATTTTGAGTCCAACATTATGACCTAAATTACAAAATCCTTAAATTATACTGAGCTTTGTTACAGAAGGACTTAATTTACTGTTGTCTGTGCTGAAATAATAGTCAGTAGAGTCCTGTGAAGCTGTCCTGCATCATAACCTCAGTTATTTAGGGCATTGCTCTTCCCATGTTAAACCCAACTTATTTGGGCTTACTGTGTGTGAATAAAATGGATATCAACAGGCATATTTAAGAACTCTTCTGATTCCTGTCAGCAGAAAATTTTGCCTGTCACAAAGGATTGGAAGGAAAGAAAAGCCAAACCCAGTTTCTAAACGCTCAGTTGGAGTTGAGGTATAGGGAGGGTTAGAGCTGTTCCTTCAATTATGCAGCCTACATGCTGTGTAAAAAGTAGAGCAGAGTTTCACGCCTAGAAGATCTCACAAATGAAATAATAGCTTTACAACTGCTTCATGTTCTCAGCATGGATTGTGACACATATTTTTAGTTGGTTTGCAGCCAACATGCTGCTGCCTTAAGAATTTTCTTCCAAATCTTGATTATTCAAATATGTCTCGTGCTTTATGCATTAAAGAAAATGTGAAAGTAAAAGCACTGGAAAAGAAATATGTAATAAGGAAAAGAACACTATATTCAATGTACTGTTTTAAGTATCTTGGATGTCTTTCACCTGACTGAGCATTAAAATCCCCTGTAGATCCATAGCACCCATGTACTCTGCCAATTATTTTGTTTATCATCATACATTCTCCACAGCATTTCTTACGCCACATTTTGGAGAGCAAATTATTTCTATTCATTGTCCTTTAGCAATGAAAAGAAGAATAGCGGGTCCTCCTTTTGAGCATTTTTGTGACTTTAATTTTGAGTTCTCAAATATAGACTCTCCTTGGAAACATTAATATTATATAGTATTTTTTCCATCATCATGGAGTTTTCTGTAACTGTCAGTCTAGTCCTCTAAGTACACATTGTGCAAAGGATGACCCAAAGGTCTAAAGCCATATCAAAACCTAATAGCAGTGTTATCTGAGAGCTTTTGTTTTATTGTGTCCAAGCCTTCTCACCCCTCTTTGTTGTTGCCTGTGTTTGAGGAGAGCGGTGTTGGCCCAGCTGCTGGGCGGTGGCTGTGGTCTGTAGAGAAGACTGCTTTATACTCCTGCCTGCCTCAAAAGTGCAAAAAGTTTCTTTTCGATGGGGCTCTTGCTGCTGTAACTGACAACTTCGGTATGAGATACTTACCTAGCTCAACATAGCCTGCAGGCGGTGTGGAGACCTCATGGGTGTAAAGTGTAGAAGCCATAGTGTGGTGGTAAAATGGGAGATTTAAGAGACAGTAGATGAAAACATTACTGCGCATCTTTTTTTGCCTCCCATTTGGGTGAGAATTAGTTCTGAAATTTAAAATGCCAAATGTGTTGCAAGTCTCTCACTCAGAAGATGACCCGTTGCTCAGATACAGTCTGCAAAAACATCGAAAAGTACTCTTTATGATAAGAAGCAGCTGCATTGAAAGACTTCTTAAAACATCTTGCAGGGAATGTCTTTCCTCCTGCACTGTTCCTGAATGCACTAACTTTATTTTTGACATCCTACAAAAAGCAGGATGTTACCATTGCCTTCTGCTTAACACGAGCTTCAGGGGGTGTATGAGTGACAAGGACTTGTAGCTAATGAGGGATAGTTGGGCGTGTTTTAGAGCTATGGGAAGGCTTAATTATGTTACTGTTTATGTACTATAACCAATGCATCATTGTCGTGTAGCAGCAGTAGCTTATACAATGTGACCAAGTAGTCTATTTCTGTGTATATGGTGCGGCAAGTTATAAATTGTTGCCTTGGAGTCAAGAAGTTTGTCTAAGAACGGACTGCAGGGTTTAATCCATTAAGAAGACAATGCCACTGGTATGTGAAGGGAAAATTTCCATGTCTTTGTTTCATTTTCAGGTAACTACACATTAAGAGTTGACTGCACCCCTCTTCTCTACAAACTGGTGTATAATCTGACAAAAGAGGTACAGAATCAGAGTGTATATTATTTGTGACTTTCTAAGAATGTAAAACTGCAAGTTTCTTGGATAAAATTAGATTATTGAGTAATATTGGATTTATCTTGTTGCTGTGCTGGAAGAATCTTAATTGCACCAAAATCAATAGCAAAACATCCCGTCAGTGGTACACAGTCCAGTCTCACACTTCCTCAGTGTTCTTAGAAAGGTTGAAATGTGTCACGGACATAAGTGGAATATTATATGTAATATATAGTAAAAAAAATAAGACTAAACAAGATAATAAAACACTTGAGCAAGATCAATTCTCTAAAGTTATAATCATTCAAGGAAATAAATTGCATTTTAAATTTCCGTTTCCTGTGCAAAAGAGGATCTATTAATTTTCACATTGGCTAGCTACCATTTTCTCTCTGTCTGTTCCCCCTGAATCTCTTTCATATCTCACCGAGTCCCTGAAATACTGTGATAAATACTGAAAGATTGAGTGGTTTTTTTAACAGGCCAGATGTATGGATTTGCATGATTACAAGTGGTCTAATCATGCCTCCTTTGCTTTCACCTCTCAGGATGAATTATTGTACGGCTGAAAGATTGTGTTCCATTAAAGCATGAAACTTCATTGGCCATATGAGGAGTTAACCACATTAGGCACCTAGCATGAGCCATTGTCACTATCCTCATATCTGGATTAATCTTAATTATCAGAAGACATCTCTATCTCACTTAAGCAACACAGGCTCCCTTTAAAGGCAATGGGCAGAAACAGATACCTTTAGGACGAGGTTCATTTCACCAAATATGGTTGTCTACTCTTGTACATACAGAACTCTCAAACTGTATTTTCCTCCTGATGTTAAGGGAGCCCAGGTGACTTGGTCCAGTGTAAAAATCTGCGTTGTAATGGCACTTGGTAAAATGACTCCAGCTATTAGTCTCCCATCCCATTAGATGCATTCATCCTGAGTTATTTTCAAATGCAGTACACTTTCTTTTAACATTGGAAATTCCATGGTTTGAATGTGGGGTGGTTTATCTATGCTATTCCCATGTCTTTCTTTTATTTTCTACATTTTATTTTCTTATCAGTTCTTTCTATCTTACACTTTCTTCCTTGCTAGGGAAGAAGCTGTGCTTCATCAAACGTTAGCTGTGATGCTTTGCACACGGAAGCGCATTTTGTTTCACCTGTGAAAATTTCTGTGTCCCTAGTGCTGCAGGGCCCTGGATAAAATAGTTTACTTTCTGTCTGCAGCAAGGCACTCACTCAGGGATTCATTTTTCTGCAAAAGATAAACAAAGTAAAAAAATGCTCTGGGCTAAAAATAGTACCTCACTTTTGATCTTAAGTCAACTATTCAACTAATGCTGGGTTTGAGTAGAAAAATTCCATTAAAGTACCACACGAAGTACTTGAGACTGGGTTTTTTTGAAAATGTTCCTATTCAGTGTTATTCAAGCTTTTAACAGTAGACACATAATATAAACAACAGAAAGCATGACAACTATTCCATAATTCCATGCTGTTTCCTCACTAAAAAGCTCCTAGAAGTACATTATATTCATCCATATTCTTCATAGCTTCATTTGTAAAGAGGCTTATTTTATGGTAGAGAGTTGTCAGTGAAAAGTCTCACTATTTCTTGAGCTCCTTAAAGCCACCGTTGGAACATCTTAGATTTTTTTTTCTTGTTAGGTTGTTATAGACAGAACCCGCAACTATTTTTTCTTTTCTGTTGTTCCAGAGAACAGGATTCTGCAACATTCTCATTCTCTGCTGTTCTCTGCTTTCTGTACAAATTCGAAGAGCACTTTCTCCAGTTTTACCATATTGTCTCTGTCCAAAGAATCTCATTTGCAATCCTTTTATTCTTTTTACTAGTTTTTTTTTGCTGTGTTGCCAAATAAATTTGAGACACTCCTTGTGTCCTGGTTTGAGGTAAAACAGGACCAATTTTGTTCAGTAACTTTACTTTTTAGCTAGGCCTCTTCTAACTACATTTACAGCGTGTTGTGCAGAAGACTGTTTGCTCTCAGAGTGATCAGACCCATGTTTATAGTTGATGCCAAGGGATGGGATGCAGAGAGGCTCTTGCTTATCCTTATTGCTATAACACCCAAGGGCAGCCAACTTTGTTACTTGCCCCGTTGGAGGGTCGGAAGCAGAAAAGCATAGAGGGGTCACACCTGTGGGGAGGAGCGGACAGGACAGGTGACCCCAAACTGACCCACAGGGTATTCCATCCCATCTGCCTCATGCTCAGTATAAAAGCTGAGGGATCAAAGGGTCAGCCTCTTTCTTCAATGGCCGGCGTCCAAGGAGGACTCTGTCTGTTCATCTGCCTTTGATCCCAATCCTGAATCCAAATCTGGAATCCAGTTCCCATCTGTCACTGAGTCCAGTCTGGGACTTTCCCAGTGCCTGCTGGTGACATGATTGTCATTCTGGGCGCTTGATACGGTTTTGTATATATTTCATTATTTTCTTTTTATTATTTTATTATTTTATTATTAATATTTCATTAAAGTAGTTTAGTTCCTTCTAAACTCTTAAGTCTCTTTTTTTCTCTCTCTCTCCTGCCTCCCTTCGAAGCGGACCAGGAGAGAGGGAGCATCTGTCCTTCCGCCTGATTGGGCCAATCCAGCCCAAACCATGACACCTTGCCACATTTTTCTAGAGGAGTGTTTTCCTCTTTTTTTACTGCTAAATCTGGGACCGCCTCTCATCTTTTTGAAAAATATAATCATGGTTCAATTTTTACAGTGATTTGACATTGTAGTTTTCATTTCCAAACCATCTTTCATTTACCAGTGTTGATGTGCCACCAGTGACCTCCAGTCATCCATAAATCACAGGCTCTAAAACCTTTCTCTAGACCACTTACACTCTTTTGATCTTTTCTGTAAGATCATTCATAGAGATTGTTGGAATTTTCCCAAGGAAAAAGATGTTTTGATGGACTCTTGGAGAGAAGTCAGGAATACCAAAGGGTGTTTGCTGAAGGACCACTTTGAACTAGGATACCATTTTTGTTGGCATAGAAACATGTATACAGATGACTGATAGACCCTGTAGAAATGTGGCACATCTTTAACTTGGCTCACTGCTTCTAGCATTACAGAATAAAATTTATTTAAGGGTTCAGACATCTTTATTCTCCAGTTCTCTAAAAATTCCAGTGAATTGGATTAGCAAAAGAAAGAGAGAAACTTAAGCAACAGCTAGAATAAGGAAGGTCTTTTTTGCAGAGGAATCTGCTTAATTTGCTTTATTCTTGTTCTCTTCACTTGCTTTTAGGTAGCCTCTTATAAAGATAACCAAAGACTACAATCTGTGCCTTTGCTAATCAATTGTGTCTTTTTCACTAAGGTGAAAAAACCCTAATTTCTGTAAGGGCTAGAAGGACTAAGGCAGAGTGGTTATATTCTTAGTTTTGCTATTTCAGCTGCAATGCATTCGGTTTTGGATGACACTGGGAAGCTAGATGTATACATCAAAGCCTCAGCCCATTAAGTCTTTGCATATCCTGGTTGTTAGCTTGTTGAATAGGAATCGTGAGAAGTCCTGTGCACCTCAGGAGTCCTACCTAATTCTTGGAAACAGCAAATGGGACCGAAATGTTCCCTATGCTTTGCATGGAATTGAATTTCATTCAGGAAGTCCAGAATGTGAAAGAACATTAGTGCAGATGTGGGTGATTACGTATGTCCAAAAGAATGTTATTTCTGTTCATATTAAAAAGTCCAACAACCAACTATCCAACATCCCAGAATCTCTTTGCTCCTTTTGTTTTTTAGTGAGCCGCTTCTCACCAAAAAAATGTAGTGTACACATGAAGTGTCATCTTTCAAGGAGTTCTGCATTTAAGTGCGGTCCTCAGCATACAGATGGGACGTTTAGCTGTTGAAAGTCTTTTTTGGCCCTGTTCTACTGCTGGGCTTTAGACAATTGGTCACCACCAGCCAGTGTCTGCAATAGTCCAACTCCAATTCCCCTGTTCTGATCATCACATCATTACTTTGCATTTATACTTAAAGAACTCTGTGTCTTCCCTTGAGGTAGCAATAAGCTTATGTTGATTCTAGATTTGGATCTAAGGGCAAATTATGTGTTTCACTAGGCTCCCAGTGCTGTACGAAAAAGCTGGCCAATGGGTTTTACGTGATCAGAGCTGTCAGAATAACATCTCTGCCAGCGCATGAAGTACTTTTACTCCCATATGTCAGAGTTCAGCTTGCTCTTATTAATGTGCCATTTTCAATTTAGCCCTAGAACTTGACCAAAGTGCCCTGAAAATGACAGTAGTGAAGAAGTGACTTCACAAAGTTGTTATTTTCCTGCTGGCTGCTGACATAATCTCAGAGGTCAGAACTCCTTGGGTTTTCAATTTGGAGTTTGTATATTTTTCAGTACAGAATATAAGTCTCAACAATAATGTGGTACCATGTATCTAGCCATGCACATTTACATTTTGTATTTTGGAAAAAAAAAACCCACCCAAACCCCAATCCTCTGCATAACATAACCAATCTTATATTTAAAGAACCATGATTATTAAAGGTTGTTTAAGTGTAGATGGAGACCAGGGCCAGAGGCTTGATTTATTTTTACCTCTGCCACAGATTTTCTAAGAGCTTTGGTCAACTACTTTTATACTCTTTCATAGTTTTCCTGGCTGTATGATGTCTGTAGTAATACTTTTTCCACCCTGTTACATATCTTTGCGAGGTAAGGTACGGGTGGGACCTATATTTGTACATATAGTGTCTTGCACAATGGTGCTCCAGTCTTGCTTGAGTCACCTTGGCACTGCTGTAATATAGTTAATGGCTGGTTTTGACCCTTCTTTCTAGCACAATTCTGTCGTACCCTTCCTATGGCAAAAAGCAGTCAAATTTCAGGCTTAGCCTCTTGAGAGAATATTGCTGCTGTGTGGGGCAGACCTCCACAGGGTTAGGGCTGTTGTCTCCCTTGCCTGCTGAAAGGAAAGCAGCTGGGGCATCCTGGCTGCTGGAGGAGCTCCATAGTGCTGTACATGCTGTTGTGTGTGTACATACAGAGTGCAATAATAGGGTGGTAAGAAGTCCTAGAAATCCATGGGACCCGCTTCCCCCCAGAGTGGATGAGCTCCAGCTAGTGTCCTTGAGCTTTTAACCTGCTCTTCCCCACTGCCTGTGGTTGGTTCCAAGTGCCTGTGAGATGCGTTTCATGGTTGGGAACCATAAATGTATGTAACAAATGTAAATAGAGTACGTGTACTTCCCTGCATGCAGCAATGCTGTTGATTAACAATGATGCAGACAGCTGTAAAGGTCTCCTTTGATACTAAATTAAGTTAGAGGTACTTCCAATGAGATTACAATCTTTTGCTCTCCAGATTTTAAGCCCTGATGAGGGTTACGAAAATAAGTCTCTTTATGACAGTTGGCTTGAGAAAGATCCTGCAACTGAAAATAACAGCTATCCCAGGTAAGTTGTTAATCTGGTTTTTCTTTCCCAATATTTTCATTGTATCATAGCATGGCTACTCTTAGGAGTTTTTCAAGATGTGCTGTTGATGACAGCAATAGAAAACCTTTTACTACAAGGTGACTGTCTAGCAATATCTTTTAAAGTAGAATAAAATTTTATGACTTTTTTTTTATAATGAGGGTGACATCTATGCCTGCTGTAAAATGAAACCTCACACTTTTTAACGGCCTTTTATTAGTAGAAAAGCAATTTGGAAAGCAACCAAAAAAGACCAGGGTGGGGAAAGAGTTCAAAATACAGTTTAGTCACCCTACTGGATGAGATAATATCAAAATTGTTAGGATAAGCAAATGCTCTGTTGAAAGAAACTGCCTAGAGCGGTAATTAAAAAGCTCTCTTGATACTTATTCTTTGTTTATGCAATGGATGTAAATGTAATACATTACAAATCTATATCTGAAGCTATTAAAACTTCATATTTGAAGGTATTAAAACTCCAAAACGCTGCTTGAGCCTGTGACTTGTAGGGCTGAATCTTATTCACAATGTGGTATTACTCACATAAGGTAAATAGAACTGCCCCTTTATGTGATTTGACCGAAGTGTTCTGCATGTATTGCCCTGTCTTTCAGGCCCTGCTAGGATGAGTGTCTAGATTCATTAGAATCACTGAGATTTCTTCTTTTTGAAAAAGCTACCAGAGCTGATCTTTCTCCATTGATACAAATAGTTCCTTACAGAAATTTATAGTAACAGAAGAACTTTACCTGGGTTATTTTTCTTTTTTAGCTGAGAAACACCAATTATTCACCAGGCTAGACATATAAACCTAAAACTTAATATAAGACTTAAATAAATATTTGAAAATACTTAGAATATTACATCTGCCTTTATTATCATTTTCTTTTCCTCTGTCTTGCCACGTTTACCCAGTAGATGGCAACATTTACTTGTAAGTAGCAGATGCTTATTGTGTCTTCTGCAGTAGAAACTGTTTATCAGTCAGATTCTATTATGGAATGTGCAAAGTATATAAAAACATCTGTCTTTATATATATTGCTGCCCAATTTGTATTAGTTTGGAAATAGATGATTAACGTTTTAAGACTGTAGAGAGATGTCTGATGTCGTTTTATGGCACTTCTGCATAATGTGTATGTTGTTTTTCAAATGTGGTCAGTAACATAAGCAGGATTGCTACCTTTGAAAGATCTTCCTAATAATACAGGATACTGAATTAGTGTGATGGAATAAAATCAGAGTAATTAAGCTTGCCACTCATCTAGTCTCTCATCTTATTAGTGTCCCTCATGTGCCCTCCAGAAGAACGGACCTCCATTTCTTTGAAAAATCTGCATTTTGCATAGATTACTACCATACTGTAAAGTAAGTGGTCTCACTAAGCTTTGTCTTTTCAACATGTAGAATAAACAAACTGGGATCAGGCAGTGATTTTGAAGCTTACTTTCAGAGACTGGGAATTGCATCATGCAGAGTCCGTTATACCAAGAATAGGGTAAGTCTTCCAGGTTGCTTGAAGAAGTTTAATAGTGCTGAGCAGCCATCTTTTAAAAGCATTTATTCATGATTAATAAAACAGCTTCAGAGAATCATTGACTGGTTTGTATATCAGTGCCATTTCTTAATTTAGCAAGAAATCTAAATGTTTGGTGAATAAAACGTTTCAGTGGTGTGTATATTCTATAGGCTGTCAAGTTCACAGAAAGGTACTTATAGAATCTGATCGGAGGTATATATTTCATTCCACTATGCTATTAATAGGACCCTTAATATACAAATCTTCATCGGATCATAGAATGGTTTAGGTTGGAAGGGACCTTAAAGATCATCTAGTTCCAACCCTCCTGCCATGGGCAAGGACACCTCCCACTAGACCAGGTTGCTCAAAGCCCCGTCCAGCCTGGCCTTGAACAATTCCAAGGATGGGGCCTCCACAACTTCCCTGGGCAACCTGTTCCAGTGCCTCACCACCCTCAGAGTGAAAAATTTCTTCCTGATATTTATTCTAAATCTCCCCTCTTCCAGTTTGAAGCCATTACCCCTTGTCCTATCACTACATGCCCTTGTGAAAAGTTCCTCTCCAGATTTCTTGTCAGCTCCTTTCAGATACTGGAAGGCTGCTATAAGGTCTCCCTGGAGCCTTCTCCTCTCCAGGCTGAACAATTCCAGCTCTCTCAGCCTGTCCTCAAAGGAGAGGTGCTCTAACCCTCTGATCCTCTTCATGCCCCTCTTCTGGACCCGCTCCAACAGGGCCATGTCCTTCTTGTGCTGAGGACCCCAGAGCTGGGCACAGTATTCCAGGTGAGGTCTCATGACAGCAGAGTAGAGGGGCAGAATCACCTCCCTCTACCTGCTGGCCACGCTTCCTTGGTTGTGTTTGGAAATAACTACACAAGGGGCCATGATCGAGGATTTCTGCTATCCAGAACCCCAAACTGTTTCCACATTTAGTGAAGGCTATCTCTGTGCAATGGAACTATCTGTGTAAATAGAGAGAAGGAAGCCTGCTCACTTAATCTTGTGCAACTGACCATGGATTCAGGTTAATTTAGTTTCCTAAAATGAACACACAAAAATGCAAGAATAGTAAATTGTGTTTTGTAGCAAATAGCTTTTTTGATTCAGAAACTGTGCAAAAATAACAGTCATTAAGTGATCAATACATCCCTTAACTGCAGTTGGAATACAGGGCACTGACAAATTTGCTTGCTCTTTTTCAGAAAGCAGACAAATTCAGCAATTATCCTGTTTATCACACTGTGTATGAGACCTTTGAGTTAGTGGAAAAGTTTTATGACCCCACCTTCAAGAAACAGCTTACAATTGCCCAGTTACGAGGCAAAGTGGTTTATGAACTGGCAGATTCCCAGGTCATTCCATTTGACTGTAGAGATTATGGAGAAGCGTTAAAAGGATATAGCAACAGAATTTATGAATTGGCCAAGAAACATGAAGAACAGCTGAAAACTTACAAAGTATCATTTGGTGAGTAATAGCCACAACAGTATTTCTTACATGCATTAATGAGAATTATGCAAGGACGTGATGTATCTGTTATAGCTCTGAAACTGTATTCCTTACTTTCCTGTTTCAATTCTGCCATCATAATGAAGAGCCTCTTTTTTTCTGAACATGACACAGGTTTAACACATTATAGATGTGAGGGTTATAGATGAGAGGGTCACAATAACTTTCATGCACATTACTAATTTTGGTCATTATTGCAGTGCTCACCAGCAGTTGTGGAATGCAATCAAATGCAGAACAAAGAGACAGCATCAGCTTGCTTCTCACTTTCTTGCCTAAAAAAGAAGGCAAGTTAAACATTTATGGCAACTGCCTGGAACTTGGGAGACACAGGTGCTTGTTTCTCCTCAGCCAAAGACTTCATCTGACCTTGGGGAACTTGCTCTTTCAGTGCCTGGATACCAGTTGTAGGCAACAGAAGCACTTCTCTAACTCTTCTGCATAAATACATCCATTTGCTGAGCACTTGAACACATTGCAAGGAAGCATATAAAACAGGTTGGAAGTAGCTGAGTGCTCTGGATCCCAGGCTAGGATAGCTTCCACAGTCATTTTCTTTCTCTCTGCCCCCCTCTCTCTTGTTTCTTTCTTCTAGCCTCATTCACCCCTTGTGTTTCTGTACCGAAGAGGATTTTCAGTCAGTCCTGATTGACTTGGTATCTGAGGGACCCATGGTTTAAAGACATAAACTAGCTTTTTGGAGATGCAGTACTCCTTCAGGTTGTGTCAAACATTAGAAGTAACTCAAATCAAGTCCTCATTTGCAGGAATCTAAAAAGTTTAAAACTTCGTGTAATGGCTTAGGTGAAAAATTCTTGACTCTTTTGAAAAGTCATCCTTTTTGTAAAAGGTCACTCAAGACAGGCATGACGGATCATCTGGTCTCAGATTTTGCACAACACAAGGATTTACTTCCATATGTCCTTATGTTTACTGCAACATATCTTGTAAGGAAACACAAGACTGGACTTCCTTTTTGGAGTAGTAGAACATCTACCAAAATTTCTATTAAATGATTTATTTTCATTGTTTGGGTTTCTTTTCCATTTCAGATTAGAAGTTGCCCAAACTGCCTTCTGATCAATGCATCTTCTTTTTGTTCCCAGACTCTAGAAGCAATCTTTTTTTTTTAGCTTTTTGCCCCCCAAGTATCATTTAACACTGTCCTTAAAAACTTTATAGATGTGTCATTTTGACTAGTTTTTTACAAGGCATATTTTTTTAGACTGAAAAGATTCTTCTCTGATGCCTGACCAGTTTTAAATTATTTCTTGAATAAAACTGCAATTTTTAATTTTTGTTTATTCTGTTACACCAGAGTAATTAAAATTTGCGTGTAGTTTTTACAATACTGTGAAAATTAAAATTCATTTCACTCAGAATTTTCATAGAATTGACAATTGACAGCACTGAATGTGAGAAAATTGTTAATCAAGGCTGAATAAGTCACATAATTGTCCTTCAAAATAATAGATTAAGGTTTTTATTTGCCTTTGGATTCACATTTCAGCTGCTCCTCTGCAACAATGAAGGCTGGAAACCTTTTTTCATTAAATATGTACTTGTTGTCATATGCTATCAGGAACTAAGGTTTGCAGGGAGAAAAAAAAAGAAATGTGCTATGTTCTGAAAAAAACAATACTGACAGCACTGAATAGCTAGTGAACATGAGCACAAATTCTCTTACATATTTTCAGATGACCTTTCTTTTTTTTCTCTTAAATCTCCTCCTACTGCTTCTGAAATATAATCGGTTGCCACGGTATAACCATGATGTCAGCAGGGCAGAACTCTGTCCTCTGGCAAACTTATAGCTGTTGCCACGGTTGTGGACAAGTGTAAATTCTCACCTTCAGAAGGTGACATGGGTCTGTCTATACTGCAGTCCGTAAACAGGTCACATACATAAAATCCGTGCCTCTAATTATGTAAACTAAAGTATTAATACAAGAACAAGCAAGTGTAGGCTGGTGATGAATAAATAAGTTTGCTAGAAATAGAAGGGGAAATGAGACTGCAGAACAGCTTTCAATAGGACTCCTGGGAACAGAATGCCTGTCATACTAAATAGGGTGATAAATTTGTAAGCAGTGGTGATAAATTTATAAACAGTGAAAGGCCATACTTGCCAACAGAGGACTGGGTTTAGAAGATGACCTAATCTTCTGCCCCATATTTCTGTACGATCAGAGAGGATAGTCTGGTTTATCTAAAGTTTTCTGAAACTTGTGAGCAAAATGTGCAAGTTGTAAATCTTCTTTCTTAGTATTTGAGTTGAATTTTGGTAAGACCAGAAGTTCTTCTCCTCATAACATCCACCTTTTACTTATTCCACAAAAATTAGTTGCATAAATTGGTAATTTTTCCAGGTCCGTATTAAATAGACCCTTCCACAGGAAAATCATCAGAGCTGATATTGTCATTAAAAGAAAGGCCTGATGCTTCTTTGGAGAAGTTATTCCACGTGGCTGGGACATACTGCCAGGGACAGAGCAGGAAAAAGCAACTGAGTTACCCGCCAGCCTGCCTGCACACAGGCAGGCGTAGCAGGCAAAATCCTGGGATTTGAGTAGCAGCAGTGTGGGACGGCATGCAGGGTCTTGGCAGAGACACCTTCTGTGATGTAACTCTAGTGCACGTGTGGAGCAAGCAATCCACTTCAATCTACCTTGTCTATCGCTGTGTTCCATGACAGTTGCGTCTTTCATGCCTCACCTAATATTATTCAATATACATATCACACTCTTCTGTTATACCAGCTGGAAGAGCTGGTGTTTTTTATGCAAGTCAGGCTTTTTATACCTAAACGCTGCAGTGCACCTCTTTGTTAAAAAGGAAACTGCAGAGCTCTCCGTTTGCAATGCCAGCCAATCTTTTCCTTGCCAGGCAGAGGGAAGATGTATACTTGTGAAAACTTTATCAAGCATTCTGTTTTATTGGTGGCCTCGTTGCACAACGTCTATTACTGTTAGTAGTGCCGCCCTTTAAAGTCTGCACTAGGGAAAGTAATGAATTATGGAAAGACAACAAAATTAATGCAATTATATCAGCAAAACAAATGTGGTTTTTCACTGGTCAACTGAAAGGTGTATTGGGCTCAGCAGATACTCTGAAGTTGCTCACAGTCCTTCCTTTTTTAGATCCACTTTTTTCCGCTGTGGTGAACTTCTCAAAGGCTGCTGCTGAATTTCACAGGAGACTTGAACAAGTTGACAAGAAAGAGTAAGTCTGAAAAAAAAAAAAATAGTGTTATATATAAGTATATCTGCCTTAGGTACCCAGGGTGGCAGTTCTTTCTTTCCAGTGACTACACAAGGTGTCTCTCTGATCAGTGTAAAATAGAGCCCTTGAACTCCGAGACAGGCAGTATCTGCTAAGATGAATTCTGCTTCCTGCGATGAATAGTATCAGCTTGTCATTAAAATTATTGTAATACGTGGAAAGGCAGGTAGCAGTGAAAGTTAAAGTTGGACTGAGCTCTGTATTTAGACACCTACACTTGAGTGTTGTAGGTGACGCCAGAATTCGTACTTTCAGCACACCTCAGGGGGACAGGATGATGCTTCAGTGTGTCTAAGATATCCATATGATGCTTGCAAACCTAAGGGCCTTATAGGACTCCCGTGCCCCCCAGCAGTGGCTGGAGGCCAGGTGCTCCTGCGCACCTCGTATGGTACCAGATAGTTGTGTTTAGGCAACTGAATCCCATACTTACGATGTTACTGTATAGATTAGAGTAGGAGTTTGGACACTTGGCTTATGGGTGGACACCAAAATCTAGGTATCTTCATTTTGACCTAAATCTCAGTCCTCTTCTCCCTCCTTTTAAGTGGGATGTTTCTAGTGCCCTTTAGTACTAAACAAGTATCTGACACTCTCAGACAGTCTCACGTTTTATTTTGCATAGTGTGAAATCTTGTAGTTGAGTTTGCTGACACAGAAATACTAAGACATTAAATGTATCGAATATCTCCATTTGCAAAACCTCATCTTTTTGCAAACTGTAGACCAGCTTTGTAATTTTTTTTCTTTCCAAAGGAGAGGAAAAGTGTTTAAATGAAACTGTGAAGTCATGTTTCCTCATTGTGTGAAATGTTTCTCTCTCTGTTTTCCGCAGTCCAATCGCAGTGAGAATCATGAATGATCAGCTGATGTTTATAGAAAGAGCTTTCATTGATCCTCTTGGCTTACCAGGAAGAAAGTTTTACAGGTGAGGCAACAAGTTGCTTGGCCAGCTGCCTAAGGCACTGTATTTTTGCAGGTGAACCCCACCCTAACTGACCGGTCAGTTGAACTGCTGTATAGGCCTCGTATAGCTTAACATTCTGGTTTTGGTACAATCCAGTGAGTAGCGGAATTTGTTTATAACTCCCAAGGAGAAGTCCTTGGCTGCACCAGTCTTCTGGTGCCTAATTCCTCTTCTTGGGTCTGGCAATTTTTTAGCTGTCATACTCTGTGACTTTTATTTGCAGGTGTGTAGTACTACTTCTGTTACCATTTGCTCATCTAAACCTATACAAAGTAAGGATTCACTGGAGAATCAACTGTATGGAAAGAAAGGATAAACAAGGGTAGAGTAAAAGGGAGAAGAGGATGAGAACAGATGTATAGTGAGGGTCAGGTGAAGAAAGAAGTCCAGAATTCTTTTTTTTACTTGCTTGCATTTATTAATGTAGTTTTAGTGTTTATTTTGATTTGGGAAGACTCTTTCACATGCTACAAATGTGCTTTGATACTTCATATGAACAAAATCAATTTAAAAGCAGATCTGAAACTATTAATTATTTAAGAAAAAAAACCCCCAAGAAATAAAATTTATATTTTTGCACAGTTCTGTTCCAATATGATCACTTCTCTGAAGAATTCATGCTCTTCTCAAGAATTCTCCCATAGATTCTCTTTTCCCTCTTTTCACATTTCTCTCCCAGATCTGCTGACCATCATTCAACTGCTTAGTTGTTTTTGAGGTTTCTGTTCCGTTCCATACAGTCAACACACACACCACTAATGGTTATTGTATTTAGTGTACCTACATTTTTTTCTTCTTTCCCTACAGACATGTCATCTTTGCTCCAAGCAGTCACAACAAGTATGCTGGAGAGTCCTTACCGGGCATCTATGATGCCATGTTTGATATTGAAAGCAAAGCAGATCAGCACAGAGCCTGGGAAGAAGTAAAGAGGCAGATTTCCATTGCAGCCTTCACTGTGCAGGCAGCAGCAGGGACACTGAAAGAAGTAGCATAGGATGATGGCTTTGAAAAGCTCAGTCAAATAGCAAAGTCTGAAATGCAGTGTACTCAGGCTACGACAATGCCCCAGTCTCTCCTGACTGCCGACCTGTCTGAGTCTCCAACCTTCTGAATGCACGCAAGTGTGCTGGTAGGGTGAGCAGGAGCTCTGTGTATCAAAGAACTCCTGAGCTAGAAATTACTGCTTCTCTGATACTGGCAGAACTGTAGCTTTAAGAACAACCCTAGATGGAAGCAAATTTGGGGGTGGGGAGAAGGAAGAATCAGTTCCCAATTAGAATTTTCTGAAAGATCTGCCAATTTTGAGGACCCGTTATTTTGGATGTACAATTACAAAACCAGTTATTTGCCAAACTGCCTGTAAATCTCATCTGCAGCAGTGATCAACAGAAAACATTTCAAGAGAAAAAATGTAACACTCCTCAGCATGTGCATTTTCTTGTTCTGATAATTACTTTTACAATATAAGACACTAAAGGCATCTCTATATTTTATAATCTATTCTGCAGGACTGGTGAGTGCTCATTATACTGATTTGCTTTCTTTTCCTGAAAAAATAAAACGCTGTCCCTCCTGCCGATTATCAGAGCAGTACCTGCCATTCTTGATAATCAGAGAAAACAGCTGCTTATATGCAGAAATCCAAAAGCATTTTCTCAGGGAGTGAGTGCCCACGCCTCTGAAAGACAGTGTGCACCTCCCACCTTTATTTGCACTTTGGAATATACAGGTTGTGAAGGATAACCAGAAGCTGATCTCCCTGCTCCTTTTGGCACTTTCACTAGTCCCAAACCCATGGCAGCTTTTGTTCCTATTTTCTCCCGGGAGATCTCTTTTCATGCAGATGTCTTCTTCCCAGTTGAGGGAGCTGGAGAATATTGTCACTATTGGTCTGGGGCTTGAGGTTATTCTGTCTTCAGATAAGACCAGAAGACAGTTTCCCATCGGGAGCTGCTTTTACATTCAAAGGGAAACTGAAATGCATGAGAAGGGTAATTGTACAAAACTGTTTAATTTGTAAAAAAAATTGATTCTTGCTTCGTTTGCCCTTTAAATGTACTTCTCATCTACATGCTTTGCAACTAATAAAATTGCTAGAATATTATTAAATCACATTGCAGTTTGTGGGAGCTGATAATAAGCAATTTCTTCTCTTATGTAAAATATAATACAGTTTTTCTCACAACCATAAATTGCACCAGGTTGTGGGAATAAAATCCTTTTTGTTTTATGGGGAATAGAACAGATGTGGTACTAAAAAAGAGAGAATTAGAGAAACAGGACAATTATTAGGCTACAGAAGGAGTTGCTCTCATCTCAAATGCCTTGAATTCAGACAAGGGAATGAGAAATTACCCTAGTTCAGTCCTTTGGGAAGTTGTTTTGGGAGGCCACCAAGAAAAGCGGCTTCCATTGGCATCACTTCCAATAAGCTTCTCTGAAAGACTGTGTACCCATGGATGTTGTGCTCATAATTTACTGTTAAATTGCTTTTCACAAATCAAGCCTTAGGCCTGTGAGGAGGAAATTCCACTTCCACAGTCCATGCTTTACCTCTTCTGTTGGAAAAAGTAGTGCTTAACTGACCTTGTCAGGATGCACAGAAGAGACATGAGTAGTCAATGCTGAGGACACCAGAACAGTGACTATGTTTTGGTCGTTCTCTTTACTTCTGCCTAACTGGGGCCACTCACAGTTATTAAGTTATTCATCTCCCATCTGTAGCTTAAGGTGTTGCTGAAGGATGTGATACCTTGTCGATGGTGACTGGTGCATAACTGCACTGGTTTTTCTTCCCTTTTCCTTAATCGCCCAGTCTTCCTGCCCCATCATAGCTTTATGTTAACTGCAGTGGGCGGTGACTGAATGTGCCCCCAAGGAAGGGTGGTGGAAAAAAGCCACTAGTGCCTCTTCCTTGTGAAGAGCCGCCAGCTTTGGAGCTGTCAGTGGTTGCTGCTGTAGGATCATCAGAGGATAAGGCAAAGGAGGAATTTCCACATAAAAAGGAAATAACTGACGAAGCGTGCTTCCTCCCTGATTTACAGAAATCTCTTTAATAATATAAACCAATGAACAAATGTTTCACCAGTAAACATACTTTTTCGGTGGTACTTAGCCTTTGAAGTTCTGTGCCATTACCTCGCTGCTGCAAAAGAACATATTATCTCTTCTTGTTTCCATGTGCAATTTGAAGCTGTAAGAATAAATTACAGCTCACATCAGCCTGAATGCACGCTGGCATCGATTGCTTTGTTCCTCTTCTCAACTTAATTGATAACTCTGTATGAATGTACAATTCATCATGACCCACTCCATACTGAGAAGTATACAAAATAGCTTGAATCTATTTCCATTCCTCTCTATAATGTTCTACTGAGGGAGAGTGATATCCAAACCCTTATAAATAAGGAAACCAAACCACGTATAAACAGCTTATACTAATTTATTTCCATAATGTCCCATATTCTTGGTATTGAAAGGATCAGTTACTCAGAGCTGAGATTGCCTTCCCTGCTTCTGTCAGTAGTATCTCCTTTTCTACAGATGGGCAACCAAGGAACTGCTGCTGTCTCCCAGCCCAAAGGCTCCTGTATTTGTGTAGCTCTGCCTGCCCATAACTTCAAAAGGGGCGGGGGGGATTTTCCAAGCTCTCCTTACAAATGGATAACACTGGATCACCTACTCCATCCTTCCCTAATTCTGTTTGCACAGTTCATTCACTCGACCTGGCTGAAGCAACCTGTGAATGGTACAGCTGGGAGAAACAGAGCCTTCAGCCTGGACTGGGTTGCCAAAACAATTTGGTAAAATTAAACTTGGATGAACCAAATATCACTTGGGTATTTGGTTTGCCAATTGTCTCTTTAGAAAATCAGTTTCAAAGGGACAGTGCCAGTGTGGTGGGTTGACCCTGGCTGGATGCCGGATGCCCACCAAAGCCACTCTTATCACTCCCCTCCTCAGCTGGAGAGGGGAGAGAAAAATATAATGAAAGGCTGGTGGGTTGAGATAAGGACAGGGAGAGATCACTCGGCAATAACCATCATGGGCAAAACAGACTCGACTTGGGGAAAATTAATTTATTACCAATCCAATCAGAGTAGGGTAATAAGAAATAAAAACTAAATCTTAAAACACCTTCCTCCCACCCCTCCCTTCTTCCCAAGCTCAACTTCCCTCCCAATTTCTCTACCTCCACCCCCCAAGTGGCGCAGCAGGACAGGGAATGGGGGTTGTGGTCAGTTCATCACATGTTGTCTCTCCTGCTCCTTCCTCCTCAGGGGGAGGACTGCTCACACTCTTCCCCTGCTCCAGCGTGGGGTCTCTCCCGTGGGAGACAGTTCTTCACAAACTCCTCCAAAGTCGTTCCTTTCCATGGGCTGCAGTCCTTCAGGAATAGACTGCTCCAGCATGGGTCCCCCAAGGGGTCACAAGTCCTGCCAGCAAACCTGCTCCAGTGTGGGCTTCTCTCCATGGGCCCACAGGTCCTGCCAGGAGTCTGCTCCAGTGTGGGCTCTCCATGGGGTCACAGCCTCCTTTGGATGCATGCACTTGCTCCGGCGTGGGGTCCTCCATAGGCTGCAGGTGAATCTCTGCTCCACTGTGGACCTCCATGGGCTGCAGGGGGACAGCCTGCCTCACCATGGTCTTCACCATGGGCTGCAGGGGAATCTCTGCTCTGGTGCCTGGAGCACCTCCTCCCCCTCCTTCTTCACTGACCTTGGTGTCTGCTGAGCTGTTGCTCTCACATATTCTCACTCCTCTCTCCCAGCTGCAATTGCCCGGTTGGGTTTTTTTCCCCCCCTTCTTAACTATGTTATCCCAGAGGTGCTACCACCATTGCTGATGGGCTTGCCTGATGGTGGGTCCATCTTGGAGTCAGCTGGCATTGGCTCTATCGGACATGGGGGAAGCTTCTAGCAGCTTCTCAGAGAAGCCTCCCTGCTACCAAAAACCTTGCCATGCAAACCCAGTATAACCACAAAGTTGATTTCAGATTCCCTTATGGTTGAAATACCTTTGGTTTGCCTCTGGAAAGGAAGGTGCAACACTTGGTCAATTTAGCGATGGCTGGAAAGTGGGGATAACCTACGTGCACCATTCTCCACTGAGTAAGTGATAAACACAATCCACTCACAACACGCATTCGTTTGCACCAAAAATAGCAGTAATTTGAGTTGTTCTGCTGTGTTTTTCAATGAATCAATAAATAGAAATAGAACCACCTCTGCAGATTTTAAGCGTAATGAAATCAGAAACTAATTCAAAAACTTTGAAGATTGTGTGGGATTAAGTGATGCCAGGGCTTCTCTCAACACCCTGTAATTTAGCAATCCTTCCCAAAGTTGACTCATGCATCAAGGGACTGTCTTTGTGGAGCAATGAAATTAAAATCTCCCTATCCCAGTCTCCTGATGACTGAATACACCAGCTGAAGAAGTTTCATAAATCTTGTCAGTAACTCTACAGTTCAGGTGTTAGAATGGGGCATTTGGATTTGTCCGGCTTTTTGGTTCAGCCAAACCGATTTGTCAAGTTCAGGTCAAACTTTTAAATTGCTTCAGCTGATCTAAAATTGCATTCTTTGACCACAGTGATAAAAATAAAACACGCTGTGTAACTCAGTGTATCAATTAAGGAAAAGACATTGCAAGGGAAAGGTCCCAAAGCAGACCATCAGCCCACGAAGCAGGTGATCACAATCAGTACTGGTGCTGTACGCTGATTTTTCCACAGATTCAGTTTCTAGTATTCTGTCCTTCTATAGATAACCTATAAAATAATCTCTGCATGTTCACAAGGGCCAAGAGAATGCGAACTGTATGGACTGCATAGTATTTTGCAACAGAAGAGGACCCGAACACCTGGCCAGCATCCCTCAGTGACCTGAAACCCTTTCCCTGTGTGGAGGAACTATTGCTGTTCCTGTCCGTGCTGCCAAATAAAATACCAGTTTAAAACAAAGGGATTACTCACCGCATGGGATTACATGGTGAAGCGCGTTGCTACAGGAGCTTCTGAAAGGTGAAATGGGTTAAAACAGGATCAGACGCAGGCAAGGAGTGCACATGCCTCATGATTCAGATGCAACTTTTCATTCAGGAGGCCTTAAAGCACTTGGGACTTAAAGCATATGTATGCGGGAAGGGGTTAAAAGGTTCCTGCTTCGTTCCTTGCCTTTAGCATTTGTCACGGAGAGGTTATTGTGGAAGACGGTACTTTGCACTCTCCCACTGCAGTGCGTTCTGCTGGACAGACAGCCCCTTAACTGCTGCTGGTGGTCCTCTCTTCGTCTGCACTTGATTGAAAAGCATGAAAATTAATAAACGTATCTTTAAAAGGTTGCTTGGTCTCCTCTTTAACCAAGTTAATGATTAAATATGTCAATCATGGGTCTTTTTAAAAAAAACAAAATTGCTTGAAAGCAGAATTAGTTTACCCTGCCGTGGTGTCTTTCAGAGGGGAAGAGCAGCATCTGCAGAGAAGAGCTACTGCAGTGATGCCACATTATTCCTAAGGAAAACAGCAGCAGGATGAGATTCTGGAAGATACTGAAAGTCACCCAGGACTTTCTGCACCTCCTGGGCAATGCTGTAGAAACCCTCAAGGAGGCAGAGCTGGAAACTCCAGGCGACACAGCATCAAAGGCAGCTGGGGATCTCCTCTCTGCAGCTGGCAGGAATAGGATCTGCTCAGCACGGCGCATTTTTTCTCTCTCTTACTCTAAATTTCTCTATTTTCATCCATGGGATTTTAGCACACACCATAAGAGTGCCATTAGGAGCTGAACGATGGTGAACGTCATGGACTTCCCTACAGCAACGCAGAGAAGACAACGCTAATTAAATTAAATACAGAAATTTTGCTTCTGCTCCACTGTTCTCTTCGGAGCCAAACCGACGCGCTGCGTTCCTCACTGAGCAACACCCGCTGCGCGGAAATTGTCCCTGGAGAAACCAGTAGCGGCTGAATTTAGTGAGCAGCCTTTCTTAAGGCAAAAGACTGTTTCCATTACACCACTGGGACCAAAAGCAACTCAAATCAAGCAAGGGCGGCCACTGTTTGACCCTGTAATTTAGCTGCAAGTCTGTGGTGTATTAGAGTTGAGCTCTAAGTCAAATTCAGCAGTTACTTCTGTTAATCAGCATCAGCAGGAGGAACTTAGGAAGCCTAAATGGTTTAGGAGCTGTCTGTCCCATCAATTACCCTTTATTTGCTTATGCCAGTTATAATCCATGAAGTTGAGGCAGCTCCTGTCAGTGTCAGCACAGTGTTTTTCCTGGTGGATCCTACACCGTTAAACATTTTCTTCCTCACCCAAGAAAACCTACGAACTATTCTTCAAGGTACATCCATTTTCTGGGCAAAAGCTCTTGGGGAGCTCCAAGAACAGAGGAGGAGGAGGAGGAGGAGGAGGAGGAGGTTTGTTGGGTGCCTCATGCAGGAGGGGCTGGACCTGGTTCAATTTAACCGCAAACACGTTACAACCTTCCATAAAGGGCAAGAGCAGGAGAGGCGATAACAGGCAGAGCATTTCAGGGGAGGGGACCAGATAAGAATAGACTCGCTGTGTTTACACGGCTCCTTCCCCAGATGTGCTTTGCCAGCTTGCTGACAGGAAGCTGCTGACGCATTCCTGATGCTGCCAACCACATTACCTCCAAACTTGGCTCTATTTTTGGAAGGAGACTCAAGCCGCAGTTGCCGGACACCGCGGCTGTTGTGACAACACACCCGTAGGTAACCCATCAGCAGTAGGACGTCAGGCCGGGGAACCACGGTCAGCTGCGAGCACCGAGCACTGGAAGATTTAGCTCCCTCCGGGATCACTCGTCCCTTCAGCTGTTCCTGGAACCAACACCCCCCACCCCCTCCCGCTGAAGCACTGCTTTTGCTTCCTCCGCTCTCCCCGTCTCCGCAGCCATGTTGCCATACCCCTTCCATCCCAGCCCGCGGGCCCGGGCACCTCCTGCCCACGCTAAAGCACCACCCTCAGCCCGCGGCTCAGGCAGGGTTATCCTGGCACCCGGCCTCGCAGAAGCCACGGCGGAGGAGTAAAACACGAGGATGGTGCCCGTCTTCTCACAGGCAGAAACTCTCTAAGTAAAGACAAGTTCATTGCGAGCATCCTTCAAATCTTAACCGTGTGATCAAAGAATGTTCAGTCTGTTTATTACAGGAAAAGTAAAAACAACGGACGCTATTACAGACAAACCTTTCGATAACAAGGCAGTTGAAATGATTATGAGCTGTTTATCTTCCCGGGGTCTCCAGTATCACCCTATCCCCCTTCTCTAATCGTCCCATTCCCACGGTCCGCTCCACCACATCCCCCGCCCCGGTGTCCAAGACCCCTGCTCGTATCAGGCTCGTACCCTCTGCAACGTGGTGCTAGGAGCATAAATATGTAGTTCTGCACTGAAAAACTGCTTGCTACTGGTATCCATCGTAAAAATACGGTTATACCATACAACTATAAAAGGAGAAACAAAGGCAAAAAAAAAAAATAAGGCAACAGCCAGCTGGTCACGAGAGAACCTGTAACAGCCAAACAAGCTGCAACGGAGGCGCAGAGGAGCCCAGACAGCGCGAGCCTGGCAAGTCCCGAGACCCCGCAGGGCTGGAGCAAAGCTCGTGCCCCGCTACCAGCCCTGGCACTGCCGTAGTTATCGAGCTGTCAGCAGGGACGGGCACTCAGGGACTTCCTGGGGGAGACCCCGCGTTTTTGAAAGAACAATCGTTAAGGATGGCTACTTACATACAGTCTTGTATCTAGTCCTGGCGAATCTGAAAAATGGATGAAACGGAGCGAGTTTTTCTTTCTGCATTTTCAAACCGTCCCAGTTCACATCATTCAGCCTGATTCGACTTCGGTTTTGCACATATCCAGCATTCTTGTCATCTGCGGTCTGATAAATGGTAACCTGCCCGAGAACTGGATATTTACACAGGATTCAGAATGTAATTGCAGGACTCGGCACTCGCCCCTCGGGCACTGTGAGGCTCCTCTGTTACTACCAGAATATGGAGACGCGCTGGCACGACCGATCAGCTCTCTCACGGCTGCTGCTCGCCCTGCAGGCAACTAAACCTACAATTTCAGTGAGGAGTACCTACAACGTATGGAGGGAAAACGAGGAGGTACAACTCTGCAGACTACAACAGCCCCTTGAAATGTTATGGCTACTTAAGTGCCCCCAGGGGATAGTTTAAGATCAAGCAAATGTGCGTTATATAATAAAACTGTGAAATGCAAAAACCTCATTAAAATGACACATGCTTTAGCTTAGGAACTGCGTACTCAACATTTTGGTAGTGCCACTCAACCCCGTTGAAGTTTTGGGCCAGTTTTCATTGCACAAGCGCCAAGCACGCTGCAGTCTGCAGGCAACGGGCACCAATGTAACGGTTCAATAATAAACGCAACAGACTTAATTGTCTGCCTTCTAAAGTAAAATATTGTCGAGGAGAAATAACAGCGAAGAAATGCTGAACAAGGCCACTGCGCTCACGCAGCACCAAGGTGAACCTTTATGAAGGTACAGCTCTAGAACAGTGTTGTGAAGACTCAGCGGTTCGGCTCAGTCACTGCTGGAGTTGCTGCCAAGCTTCAGTCTTGTGGTTCGGGCTGGGCTGGGCACTCAAACCGGGGCAAGTCTTGGCATATTTTCTACGAACTATTTCATTTTTCTATAAACATGTGAAAACTTTTCTTTTAAAAATTTATTTTCAACTACATTTTCATATTCTCCATTCATTTTACCAGCTTTATCTTCTTTACAGCTGTCAACTGCTCTTGGAAAGCGTGAGCATCCCGGTTAATTTGGAAATCCGCTGAAGTAAAAATTTTCTAACACAAGTGCTGACAGGCTTCCGATTTGCAGAGCTACAACTGAAGAATAATTCTGAACTGAACGCTTTTGTTGTAGGTTTTGCTTGTGAGTAGACCCTCCAAATGTTAACTGCTTTCACAGATGAAGGCAGAGAATTTAAAGTTTGGGTTAATGTTTATGTGTACAACCATATAACTTGATTACAAGGCATTCCCTGAAAAAAAATGTAAGTCCCTTGGGGTCTAGGAGCGCACAGTATCAACTCTGCCTCTTATACGTGAGTCTGATTTTCAGTAAAGGAAAAATAAATTAGGATAAGCATAATAGGCTAGAAGCACATTAAGTTAGTTTTCTCCCAAGCATTGAATTCAGCGATAATATTGCACTATTGATATTTATCACAAATTTAAAACACATTCTGGAGAATGAGGTTTTTTGGACTAAAAATATTTCATAGACTGTTGTAAGGCAACAGCTCTGCCTCCAGCTAGCTTGGAATGACTTTTGTTGCAATGCAGCTTTTATTAACATTTAACTAGGAACTAATTTTTCATAGACTTGTTTCCAGTAACAAAAATGTTTTATTCAAGATGCTTCCTTCTCACACAGAAGTGCACTTATTGCAAAAAAACTCGTAGGCTTTCGGGATGGCCAGAACCGGTCCTCACAGGGGTCGATCCATTTGGCTGAGGAAAACCACCCTGCCGTGCTTCACGTACCTCCAGATCACAGCTCCCCGTCCCTCCAGCCCCTTCCTTTTAGGCTCACGGGACTGACCACGAACACGTAGCTGACAGTGGTCGTGTACCGTGGTTCTTCGTTCCTGCTCAGGCCAACGTTGCGTCAGAACACAAAATATTCAGCAGTTCAACAGAAAAATGTTGACTTCATGAACACGAGTTGAAACCCGTGCTGCCTACAGAGGAGCCTCGAGCAGCGAGCTCTGCCCCCCCCCCCCCCCCCACCCC